>JAQIXW010000889.1:0-23525 GCA_034700685.1 Willowsia buskii
GAACCTGAAAGAAAATGAGTACAGCGATTCTTACTTTCGAGAGTTGAAATTTCATGAGGCTAAACATGATTCATCAAATATGAGCTTTACATAAATCAAAAATCCTTGCATTTTATTCCATTTAGCTATGGACTACTAGGATCCAGCGGCTGTGGGAAAACAACGGCTCTTTCCTGCATCGTGGGACTTAAGAAATGGGAATCTGGTGAAATTCTAGTTTTCGGTGAAAAACCAGGAACAAAAGAGAGTGGAGTACCTGGAAAACGTCTTGGTTATGTACCTCAGGTAAAAAAATGCAAAGATGTTTGTGATGTCCCCAAGTTTGGGTTTTTTCTCTGACAAGCCTCTAAACAACTATTCTTCTTTTATATTTTGATTTGTCATGCAAGAATGACCAATAAGTATCATTCAAAATAAGATATGTCCAAAATAGCAATGCAAACACCAAAAGTACCTCAGTTTTCGATGAAACTAGTTTTTTTTACCAAGTAAACATTTTTATGTGTATATTGTGTTGTTTTCATCCTTTGTCTTTTAATTTAAGTGCATGCACGCGTTTTCCTTTTTTTCTTCTGAATATATAGGACATTGCCTTGTATGACCACCTATCAATCAAGGAAAATATTCAGTATTACGGAAGACTGTATGGGATGTCTGAGTTCGAAATTTTGGAACAGTGGCAAATTCTAGTCAATCTCTTACAGCTCCCATGCGAGTTCAAATTGGTCACAAACCTGAGGTAAATGATCTTGTCTAATTTGACAGAAACCTTTTAGTTCAATATCGACTTAAAAGAAACGTTTCACACAGCATATTATATCATTTTGATGGATGAATATTAACATTTCTTGACGTAATGAACTTGTAAAGCGGGTACCGATTATGTTATTAATTGGTACAAAAAGTTGAAACCAAGTACAGAAAGCGTCGAAAAAGGGGGAAAACCTGCGCCGCCTACAAAATGATATTGTTGTGATTTTTTTCTAATCTACTGTATGCATTGATGAACATATTTTGAAAGACTAAAAACAAATATTTGTTTGGCATTGTTCTGTAGTGGTGGGCAAAAGCGTCGGACTTCCTTAGCTTTGGCGTTGGTTCATCACCCGGAGCTCTTGATATTAGATGAGCCGGTAAAAACCTCATTTTACAATTTTTTACATTTCTGAACTTTGGTCTAAATCAGTTTTTCTTCTTCTAATGAAGATGTCATGCCCCTGTCATGGGACGACTCAACTATGATAAAGATATTACGCAGAATTTGTTTTCATGTAATCCACTATAAAAAATATGTGTGATTTTTGTTTTGCAGACTGTTGGTCTTGATCCTTTGCTCCGTGAAAGGTATGCGTCAATTTTTTTAGCACTTCCTGATGACGTCAATGCGAAATTAATGCGATTGACCATATATGAGAGTAATTATGAATTAATACGTTACGGGACTGTTTATACGGTTTTTCTTCATTTTTTAGTGTGTGGAAGCACTTGTATAACCTGGTACAAACTCAGGGAAGTTCAATAATTATCACCACTCATTACATTGAAGAGAGCAGGAACTCTGATATGGTATGCATGCAAGATTGTACCCTGTAACCTTTACTTTTAAAAAATTAAAACAGGCACTTTAATCTTTAAAAACTCTTGTACAATTGCAGATAGGGATTATGAGACATGGCAAACTACTCGTAGAAGATTCGCCAAATAATTTAATGGCAGAACACAAGACCGATTTGTTGGAGGATGTGGTTTTGAATCTTTGTTGGGAGGACACAAGAAAGGCAATGAGGCATGCACCACGACCCAGCTTGTTTCCTGGAAGTAATGACATGCCCCTAAGCATCAAGGCGAGAGATGTCTTAGGTGATTCTGATGATGATGATGAGGATGAGGACAGTGGAACAGGCACGGATAATGATATAAATGAGAGTGATGGAGGGCGGATTTCCGCAACCAACAAGAGTGATGGAAAAGATGATTCCGTTACAGGTTCCAGTACAGGGTGCTGTGGAAAAAAGGATAAAAACGCAAACAAAACGAGTGTAAAAAGAAAACCACAGAGTGCCAAAGTAAAGCCTCCTCCTGGTCTGACTCGATCAACAAGTAGTGAAGTATGTGGGGCCATGTTTAAATCCAAGTGGAAACCGGAACTGGATGGGGTTGTTACTGATGGACATGGTAGTCTACGAGGGACCTACATTCCAAATCCGGAATTTGACTCGTTTTCACCAGTTAACTTTGGTATTAGTGAAAATAGTATGCTCAAACTCAACAGTCGTAGAGACTCAATTGGGGGACCGAAAAAATGGCTTGCTACTGCCTTGATGTTTTCTCAACGCGTCGCTGCCTTTTGTGTTGTAATATACTTTAGTATGATCAGACATCCTGTGTAAGTTGACAGAAAAGTTAATTAAATCCCAAAACACCCCTCTTAATCTTAATATAAAGAAGCCAACAGGATTTTTAAAACAATTTTAATGTGAGTTTTACACAAATTCAGGTTCTTCCTGGCTACTTTAGTGCTTCCGGCTGGAGAAGTTCTCTTGACCGTAACAACTGTTGGAAAAGATCCAAAAGGACTGGCCATGGCTGTTATAAATGATGAGATGCCGAACTGGTTAATAGATTGTCCTGCCAGCTTGAATCCACCTGTACCCAAAATAAATACATCATTGATAATGAACTCTTTGGCTGAAAACGATGAATTATTGGAATGTAACTTCAATGAACTGAGTTGCAAATATCTCGATTTGCTATCAAAAGATGGAATCATTCATATGGTAGAAACCGTTCTGACATAATTTTGTGTTATGTGACATGTGTGTTTTGTTTCTTACATTACTTTAAACTTAGAACCTTGTACCGTTTCAGATTCCATACGGCACTATTGACGAAGCAGTAGCTGATATTCACTTGGGTAAATTATGGGGTTATATCCACTTTGCCAGTAACTATTCGCAGCACATGATTGATCGATTGGCCACAAAGCAGTTTGCTTTTGAGGAGTCAATTAATGGCTCCATCATAAGCGTACGTATGGACATGTCCCGTAAGTTGGATAAGAATTCTGACTCCATATTTCTTATTAAACTTATTTGAAGCGACATAAAATGAAATTATAATTGCTTTCGCAGAATATTTGGGATCGGTAATCATCCTCAAGAACTTATTCGAAGGATTGCAGATGTATGTTCATCAACTTATTGATTCGTGTGAACTTGGAGCCCGACAGGCAGAAGTACCATTACATGTGAGCGTCTTCTATAATAGCATATTATTAAATACAATTTTTTCTTGCTCAAATTAGTTATTATTAAATGAATATCAATTTTCTACAGTATCGAACTCCTGTATATGGATCATTAAATGATAGCTATCACAATTTTATAATTCCGGGAATTCTAGCAAAGTATGGAAATTATAAGAACATGCTTAAACTTATTGCTCGTTTGTGTGTAAAGTTGGCAGTGTAATGAAATTTTGTGTGGTAATTGATTTTCAGCATTATGTTTATGATGCCATTTGCAATCTCCGGACTAGTTTTTATTAAAGACCTGAAATTAGGAACATTGGACAGAGCAAGAGTTGCTGGTCTTACGGCACCTGAATTAATGACAACTTATGCAGTTACTCAAGGCTCGGTGGTTATCGGGCAAATTATAATTTGCACACTGTGTCTCAAAATTGGATTTGACTTCAAAATTGTTGGATCAACTTTACTCTATATTGGCATCACATTTTTGTTAGGAATGTGCGGACAAGCTTTCGGTTTGTTGATGAATAATTCTTAACTTAAAGTTAATTTGGACTTCATTTTCGTTGTATGAGCTACTGCATTTATTTTTAAGCATTATAATAATCTTTTTCTATTGGTGTAGGAATTCTTATCGGAATCATATGCCAAGATGAAAATGAAGCCCTTATTAGTGCTCTCTTTGTTTTGCCAACAATGCTGATGTTTGGAGGTTAGTACTGGCTTTATGAATGGTTTTGATTTAATTATTTTAGAATTCTCAAGAAAAGATCGGGTTTGTAATGGGTACCATTTTCAATCTTTCAGGTGTCCTTTGGCCGCTAGACTGCATGGCACCGGTAAGTACGCCCATTAAAATTAAACTATTGTAAGCTGTCGTAACAATTGGTTGACCATTGTTTTATTGACCATCGTTTTATCATGTCTTGCTTAGATATGGAAATACATTGGCGCGTCAATGCCAACCACACTTATAACCGAGTCGTTGCGGTCAACTGCGACCAGGGGAGTCGGGATAACTCATGCGCTAATGTGGCCCGGCATTGCGGTAACATCAGGGTGGCTCATAGTATTTTGGATAGCAGTAGTTATAGCTTACAGGGTTTGTATTAAATGAGTATGAGTTTGTATACTAAATATAATTTACCGAATCTCTGTTATGTAAGCTAACCAAACGATTACATTTTAATAATGGTACATACATTTTAGTCTTCTTTCAAACGCAATCCGCCATCCCATTTGCCATTCTATACTGACTGACTGTGATTTGTTTGCACGGTTTGCAAAAAACATAAATATAAATACTTAGGTTTTATGCGTATGCGTACTATATACCGTAATCATGTACATACAGTAAAAAGTTCGCTCGTAGGTAGCTTTGCATAATACAAAAAATATTATATTATATCAGCCTTATTGTGATTAGCATAGTCTATAGTCAGTTAGTTGATTGTTGTTGTATTTAGGTATTATTTACGCACGCTCTACGCATCACAGTAGATGAATCTTTCTTACTAATTATTATTATTATTCTTATCTCATTCCTAGTTTTAATGCAAACGCAAAGATTTTATGTATAAAACGTTTATTTTATTCGCAATATTATTGAATATATTGGTTGATTTATTATTTTTAGTATTATTAAAATTGTCACTCGTACAGAGGTATCAGTTAAAAATTTTGTCGTGCCATGTGAAACATTCCCCAAAAATCAAGCAATTATGTATACACAAAAATATGCAGAGAAGAATGTTTTCTCTTGCTCAACCGACAAAACACAAATACGATTTTTTATGTTTAGGCTCTAACTTAAGGACTCTTGAAAACCCAAATGGTAGCGCTATCATGGACCCAACCTCCATTTTGTGATCGTCTTCATACAAAGTATTTATGAAGTGCCAGTTACGTTATCAATGCATTTTTTAAAGAAATGTGTCCAACTTTTTGGGTCGCATTCCATTCAACGTTAAGTTTTTATGAGACTTTGATTTCAATTTTAATTTAAAAATACGATTCACCACAGCTTATCGGAAAACAAAACCGCAGTAGCTACACAAGGAAGTAAAATAAACCATTTTGTATTTCAGTGTGTTTAAATGAATATCATTTAACAAGATACTGTGTATATAATGTGTATATAAGATTCGATTATTTAATTTTCCAATTTTTTGTTTTATGTATTTTTATTCTGGAAATAAAATACACATAATACAGATATATGTAATAATAATAATTGTATAAACGAAAACGAAAATAATAACAAAGTGACTATAAAATGAAGTTATGAAAATGACATGAAATGACTCATTTCAAGTCTTTATTTGTTGAACGAGGCGAGAAGCCTTCCAAATAATGAATTTTTCTTAATATTCTTCTTCAGTGCATAGGTATATAGTTTATGCATTCAATACGGTGACGCATCCATCTCGATCACGCGTTCATTATAGCTTGACCAAAACAGCTTCAAATTAATGTCCTTTACGAAAAGAAACAAATAAAAACAATTTGGAAGGTCTTCTTTCCTCAAATTTAGAAAAGGAAATCCTCATCTGAATCAAAGCCTTCAAAGAGCTCATCATAGATGATGATGGGTCATCTTAGTCATAATTTTAATGTTTATATTTTTTGCAAATTTGTGTTAGGTAAGAGTCTCATAAGTTTTGGCAGACGATTGCAAGTTCAGATGCTGAACTGATGCGCAATGATAAGGTGAATGAGTAGCATAAAATGAGAATATACTAATATACGTGTACTAGCTATGCTTCCTTGGAAAGAAACTAGTAGAATCAGTTTCAGCTAACAATTTCTTATATTCTACCTAGAGTCATTGCATGAACATCTAACGATAAACGTTGAAAGCAATGTTTCACGTTACCGCGGTGCATATATTCAAGAATCACAGGATATCTTTAAATTGGCAATGTTTTCAATTTTAGTGGAGGTCTAGACGAAATGTAACGTACACATTCTCCATTTGCAATTTCCTATGACACTGAAAAAGTGCCAAACTGCAAGTTCATTGGAATGTGTTTCCTTCCCCTTGGCTCTCTTCATGGCATTTTAGAAGGATACCGTTTCAAACTTGTGAACTTGAATGATAAGAACGGAGAGTAGGTAGTATGTATTTTTTAATAGTAACTTTTGAGACTGGCCATTCTGATCTACGTAGATTGAGTGAGGAAACACGTATAAAACATCCGAATGTGTATGCATACGTTACGATAATATTCAATGTAAAACATCATGGTTGACAGGGTTGAGTAATAAGACAAAATACTTTCTATTTATAAACTGGTCACTGACTTTTCCCTAGAATTTCATGCTTAAATTAATCCATTTATGATCGGGAGGTAGAACTTAATTTTAATCGGTTTTGTGGGGCATTCCAAGCCCAATACACTAACGAACATTAAAATTACTTCTGACGTTTTCAGGATACGTATCTAAATGTTTTTTCTCTATTACTAACACGTAATAGCATGCACTGGATAGTAAAGATACTCAAAAAATATTGAATCACGTTTGGGCAGTCAGTGAATCATTTCATAAATCTGCTACTTATATCATCTTTTGTTGTAAGTTGTAAACTAATGCAAGCGTTCATACAAAAAACATTGATCCCTGAACTACAAATTCTGCTGCAGTGCACCCAAATTTTAGTAAACCATACAAATTTGTGTTGCAGAACGCCTTGTCTTCTCGTAGTTATTTGGAAATTCCATTTCACGGAAAGCCATGTAAAATGGTTTTTGTGTTTGGTCCTTAAAATCAGATTTTGATTTTCATGGCCAAAGTATATTACCTATATGTAAATGGCATAATCCAACTAAGCCGGCGTGTAAGATGATTATGAGACATTTAATGCGCATAATGCGTATTTCGACGTAAAATATTAAGTTTATACCGAGTTCACTCTCTTCTATCATTTATAAGCGCATATTGAAAAAAAATCTCTGTCGCGGTCGTAAAAAGCATGAATAAGGTAAATTCAGTATTTTAAAGATTTAACGTATGTATTAAGGTCAGGTCTATAACACATCTTATGCAATATTCAACGTTAAAACTTACAAACAAAACAAAACAACTCAAGATCCTACTAAACTGAACTGATTTTTTTCCATCGCCTATGAACTTGTTATATACCTACGTATCATCTCTATCGCCTACACCGAACTAGCAACTACTACTACAAAAGTTGAAATCTGAATAAGCACAGAAGAAACAAGTTTTCATGAATGGAGGATGATGCAAAGAAGATGCTTACCGAGTGCCAGGGAAAAAACCTGATCATCGGGTATCAATCAATTATCAATCATATAGCCGTATATTATTGTGGCCTACTTTTATAGTGAAACGGGATATTCAATTCCTAAGAATGCAAAGTCGCAAAGATCTTAGTGAACTCTGACCATGAAACGCAATGTGAGAGAAACTTTAGAATATTAAACTTCTCGAAATTTCAACGCTATCAAACCTAGACTTCTAAAAAGACCGTCTGGTAAATCATGGCGTTAACATGACATAACTATAATCTATCCAAGCATGTTTTGTTAGATTTCAAAACATTTATTAGCTGCATTTAAAATCCTCGAACAGAGCGACAATGACAATATACAACTCACAATACTACTATCACAGGATTAGTTATGCTATGTAATAATGGAGTCTTCATTCATGAAGCGAAAAGACTATCATTCTTTTAAAATTCTTAATCGTTATTCGTTGAGGGTAAATTTTGCTTAAACATGTTTTTATACATGTCCTTTTATATTGTTTGTTAATTGCATTGAGATTTTCTTTAGTAAATAAAATTGAGGTTGCACATTATAAAATTCAAAATAACAAATAACAAAGCCATGTTCACTTTAAATTACATGTTTTTTTAAATGCACTTAGGAAGTGCGATGTTTTAAAATTCACATGTGCAGAGTTTGGAGGGCAAGGGCATATTCTGCAGAGGTAAAAGTGACTGACGTATTATTGTGAACAAATAAAGCAAAACCGATTGCATAGGCATTTTGTGCAAATACTTCATACAATTTTATAGGGTTGGAAACATCAGAGCGGAAAATAAGAGCAATTTTCATCTCTCTGAAAGCACATGATTTAATGTAATATGACTGACATATCTGTTTCATCTTACTATAATTTTCTAATACAAAGTGAATATATAGTTTTATAATATATCATTATTGTAAAAATGCCTCCATGAAAGTTCTTCTGTCATAGATATATTATTCCATATTAGGTCATTTTAATGTTTCGCAAATAGATTAAATTAGAGTACCTGCCGGCTATACTTAGATATTATGTTGAATGTACATCTGCCGTTCTGGTTAAATAAATTTTTGTAACGCTACAGGTAATCTGTTGTGTAAACTTCCAACCCTTTGACTTGCTGCATTTACTGGAGGAGAAGCTTTCAACATTCGTATACCTAAGAAGATTATAATTATTATTGGGAAAGGGTTTAGGTGTAAGTAAACTAATCTGGGAGGTTAATAAAAGTTGTGAGTAAACACAAGTCTTTTAACAAATCTTTAAATCCTATGATATTGTCAAATGCGACTGGAGATTGCATCACAAGAGTATAATTATTTTAACTACATACTGATTAAGGTTACATGTTTTAGTCTGTTCTGTTGGTCTGTAAGCTCGGATTTATTAAATTCACGTACATGATCGCAACTTTTTTTCTACCCTTCATTTCGTTTGTCACAGATTATTAGATGGCTTAGTACAGCAGGTAAACAGTTAACAAAACATAAAGTCATAAACTTGATTTTCAAACTTGTTCGATTGACCTACACCCGGTGAGATTGCATTGTCACAGGGAGGCAACAACAATTTCAGTGTTCAAGATTCAAAAAGAGGGTTGATGAGGAGTAACAATGTTACTGAACCACTGTATTACCATACTGCTCCTCTCAGAAAGTCAGAAAAGAAAAAAAAGTGTTGCAGGTTGCAGTTTTGGGCTGCACCTAAACCCATACAACTTTGTAGAGGAGACGTAGACAGCAGAAATATAAAATGGTCTAACTAATACATAATATATTATGCAATCTGATTGTGAATTGTGAAGATCAAAACAAAATCCACTCTTTACAACTGACACGCTTTTCAATTCAAATATTATATGATTTTTAGCAATTTGCACTTGCACTACTTCTACTATTGGCATTGGCTCAAGCGATATTTTAACTCAAGCATTACGAAATGTTCCAGTCAGTAAAGGTTAAGATATTGTTCATAAACTGCTCTGAATGCCTGTTTTCAGAACATAATTAAGCTCAAATAAGCTCTCTAATATTGACGCATTAAGCACATTTATGTGTTAGTAAATAAAAATGGTCTAGAAGCAATAATAAAATTCATAATTTTTTACATCAGGATTATAAGTACCTCCGGGCTCCAGACAAAAGAATGTGCTGTGTATTAAAGATATTTATTATTATAACCTACATACCCAGGTATTCTAGGCGGATGCATGGCTTAATTATCACTCCCCGTTTCTGTAACTAGCGAAAAACAAAAAACTACTGCAATTTTTATGCAAGAGTTACCTGTTACCTCCACATTTATGGCAAGTTTGGTTGAAGTTTACAGGAGCATAATGTGACTCATAAGTTAAATTCTTTAAAATCCACATAAAAGATAGGAACACAATATGGATGAAAGTGACCTTGCCCTAATTGTTTTTCCTAAGTCAAGATTTGTATCAAGATACATGCAGGTGTTAATTATAGACTACCTGTTGTATAATGATACATAACAAAACGACCGGAGAACAGAAACGTTTCACAATTGACATTTGCTCGGAATGTTTTAATCCCAGACACCTGTGGAATGTCGTCACCAAAGAACCTTAAGATGTTAAAGAAAAGAAGCAAAGACTAGAACGACCCAGAACTCGATTTCAGCTTAAGAGCAATAATAGGTCAATGATGAACCATTTGTATTTCCAGATGAATACATAAATTGAAGGCGCCCAATGTTATGTAAATGCGTTTCCTACTCTGATATTCTGTGGTGACTAAAAATCTAGCAAATTAATAGCCTATTATGCATTTAATTTCCTTTTCTTTCCGTTCTGCTTCATGACCTTTGCAAAAATCTGACTAATCATAGTACTGATGAAGACGATGAAGATGAATGTGTTGTAATAGTGGGCAATGGGCATGGCATTCGAGCTATGGTGTTCATCATTCATCCTGCAAAAAAATGGCAAGCACAATAAAACAATGTGTCTGAATATTGTTTTCATGCTTCAAGAATAACAACAACTTGTTCAGAGGTCTGTCCTGGTCGGTTTACGTTTTCCTTTAAAATTGAGCGATGGTTTGTGCGTTTTTGCACTGATAAAAGGATTTTTACTAGTAAATACAAAATTCTTGTGATGTACTAATGATGATGATAAAAAAATGTTTAGTGTAATATTAATAGCGATAAAAAATGACAAGCTTGTACTTCACGACTAATACCAGCGAACAAGTACCTATTATGATCAACAATGCGCATAGCATGCAGGTATAAAGTCTTATACCTGTATCAAAGTTGTATACTATATGTAAACGGTAATGAATATTTTGGCAGAGGATAACACACAAAATGTGTGTACGAAACTCCTCCACACATAAGATAAGCAGAAGAGCCTTCTTTCCTCGTATTTGTAAGGTTGATGGCATAATCGTAATTGCACTTCATTGAAAGAGGAATTTCCCGTGCTTCTTAAATGACGTATCGAAATATATGAAGAAACGAGATTGAGATGCGGTTTGACATAGCGTAGAGCCAAATTATTAACCTGATGTCCCTTTATATGAGCGACTGAACAAAGACTCATCCTCAGTTCTGTTTAGGCCACAGGACAGAAGTCAACAAAACTTTTCATACTTGCATACCTACCTATGACCTACCTGAAGTCTTTGCTGGATTGGATTATAATTACTTCAGATCTTATTCTCTGTAGATCACCGAACTGATAATTGATTTATAGAACTTACACTTGTGCTCAATAAATTGGTGTTTTAAAAAATTGCTGGATTGGATGTCTACAAGTTAATGTGAAAAAATAATACTGCGAACTTTAACATACATATTTTAAACTGTGTCATACGTCAGTGGGATTGATTGCAATTTGCAAAAAGTTTGTTGTGAATGTTTTTAACTCTGCTAAATTAAAGATAAATAGTTACAAGCTGAATGGATAATTTTGAAAAGTGAATGAAACTTTAAAACAAATGAATAAAAACTTATTTTTAAAAAGTGCAAACTACAAGTCTGTCTTCATTGTGATATTTAAATGAAGTTTATAAACGATTAAAATCAAGTGTTAACTGTTCGGTCAGTTTCTACAAACTCACAATTTACTTCATTTTGGAAAAAAATAAATACAATAAATAAAAATTTAAAAAATAAATAAATAAAACAAACACGCATCATTGATTGGAGTTGCAAACAACATGAAGCTACGAGGTATGTTTACTCTTTTAATTACTCATTCAAACGTTTGTGTGGTTATGAATAAATTATGCAGCATGTTTCTAAATGAGTTGTAGCCACCAGCTTTTAAATAGGAACTACAATTTCCAGTTTGTGGGAGGCAATTTTTAACGCATGTTATCACATTTTTATTAGGTTTTAAAAACCAAGTTTGGGTGACGGCAGCCGTCACGGATGAAGATGCAAAAAGTGGCATTGTGCTAGCCAACTCTCTGAAGCGTGTACTGAGTACACGGAGTGTGGCTATTTTGGTTTCTGCCAAAGTAGCTCCTAACATCAGGTTTGTTTGGAAAATATCTAAATGAAATGCGTGTAGCTATTATTATTATTATTACGTTGTTGCCGTTTAAATCGATAGGATCAAAATGTTTAATGGTATTTTATTGGAATGCATCATAAATTATTATACAATTTGATGAGTGTATAATTTGTACTCTTACACAGGGAACGGCTACACTATGAATTTGACCACGTTTACATTCTTGAGGAAGATCGGAACAATGCCAACTTAAAACCTGATGAATTTTCCAAGCTATCGGCTTTGACTTTGAAATCTTTTGAGAAGTGCGTCTTTGTTTCGCCAAAGATGATGGTAACGTCTGCATAACAATTTTCCTGATTGCATTCAAGGCGCCGCACCAATCTGACCTATTTTTTTGCACAAGTTTCCTGAGCGAGAATTCAAGTGGGTCTAATTTGTTAGTTGCGTCAAACATTTTATTATTGCTTATCTTAAATATATAGTTTCTGAAAAATGGGGACGAGATGTTCGACCGCTATGAGGATGCGTCTTTTGTCTGTCTGGAGAATGACGAGTCTATGCCCATCTTTCTCTACAAGCCGTCAATGGACTCGTACAAGGTGCTGATGAAAGCATTGGGGTGCCGTAATGGAAGTAGGTCTCTTTTTTGTTTCAAAAACATAAATTATCTAAGATTTACGTGATGTCCTATGAAAGTCTACGTATTTATTATGCCAAAGCTCAAAGGACAGTACAGTAATGATGCATGATGCACAATTAGTAGTATTATGAAATGCTCACGAATTGTATCTTCGCACACTTCGCAGCCCCCGTGACCAACTACATTCAAAACTGGTTCCGCAACCAATACAACAATCAGGAATGCCACTTTCTTGAGCCAAAGTATGGCAAAAAGGTTTCGCTTAAAAAGGAAACAATGAAAAGTCCGTAAGTTAACAGGGAGAAATTCTATATACTAGTCAGCATATCGTGCTTATGTATAATAAAGGCATTGTATGAGAAAATGATTTTTTGCATCTCACTCATAGGAGTTTGACCGATACTGTCATTGTTAACTTCTTGGATGACCCAGTATCATGTCAAGATTGGAAGGAGGCTAACAATGCCCACCTTAGCTTGGTTGACTACGTAAGCAATAATTTTACGAAACAAAAAACAAAAATTATTTTGAAGTACCATACTAAACATATTTTTTATGCGTAGCATGCCATTAAAATTTGGTTGGAGCTTTACAACAAGAGTGTTGACAACGATGGTGCACTCCGTATTTCACCGGTAAAAGACGCTATAAAATAATATACCATTATCAAAGGTAGATTTATGTCACCAAATATTCATATGCAATTATCTTCTCGTTTGTGAAAGGGATTCGGGAGCGGATTGCAATCGTCTGACAATCAGTTGGAGTATGCAAACGAGCCGATCGCTATCATCGGAATGTCTTGCCGCTATCCAGGATCCAACAACTTGGAAGAATTTTGGAATCTTTTGTTCAACGGAGAGGACGGAACTGGCACTCCTCCTCCCTTCCGTTGGCTTCGTGAACAGTCCAGCAGAAACCGCCCGGACTGCAGAAAAACCAATGCAGGTTTCCTGAAGGTTCCTGTAGATGAATTTGATGCAAAGTTTTTCGGGATTTCACCCAAAGAAGTTCTCTTCATGGATCCACAACATCGACTCTTGCATGAACTTATCTGGGAAGGACTAGAGGATGCTGCTATTGACGCATTAAAATTGCGTGGAAGCAACGGTGGAGTATTCATGGGATCATGGACGAATGATTTCAAGGACATTCTCACTCACTCTGGTGTTTCTGAGTTCTACAGAACATACATGGGAAATTCAATTGGTGCTGCTGCAGCAAGAATTTCATTCTTGTTGGGACTGACAGGACCCAGCGTAGCAACTGAATCTGGATGCTCAAGTGCAATGGTGGCGGTTCACCTTGCATGCAGAAGCCTCAAACTTGGCGAAACAAATCTGGCTCTTGCATGTGGAGTAAATCTGCTTCTGCACCCATTCGATAAGGATGAGATGCCAATGGTGATTTCCCCTGATGGTCGCTGCAAAACTTTTTCTGACAATGCTGATGGTTTTGCTAGAGGTGAAGGGTGTGGAGTACTGGTCTTGAAGCGACTCTCGGATGCGATCAAGGATGGAGACAATATTTGGGGATTGATTAGAGGATCAGGTGTATCGCAAGAAGGTGTCAGTCGCAGTATGGGCACGCCCACAGTTTATGGAGAAGCTTTGGCCATGACCCAAGCACTGCGTGATGCTCAAGTTGCACCTGAAGAGGTGTCTTATGTGGAAGCCCATGGCACTGGAACCGTTGTTGGAGACCCTTTGGAGGTCACAGCTATTGCCAAAGCATATCACTCAAAGGCCCGAAAGGAACCATTGGTAATTGGTTCAGTAAAGACCAACGTTGGTCATACCGAGAGCTGTTCCGGTATCACTGGGATAATGAAGGTCATCCTTGCAATGCAACATGAAGTTATTCCACCACACAGGAACTTTGAAACATTGAACCCTCATATTAATTTGGATGCGGTTCCAGCAATCATACCGTTGCAACCTCAAATCTGGAAAAAATATGATGATGGAAGGAGACGAATTGCTGGAGTCAGTTCATTCGGAATCACTGGAACAGATGCTCATGCAATCATTGAGGAGCCTCCATTGAATACTGAAGTCGGACTCATCTCTGCACTTGAACGTCCCCAGCATATTCTGAAAATTTCTGCCAAGACAGAAGAAGCATTGGATATTTTACTGGAGAAATACGCTGAGAACATGGAAAATAGTCAAAATGACATTGCTGACATTGCATACACTGCAAACATAGGAAGGGCGAGCTTCCCCTGGAGAGCTGTTGTGACTGGAAAGTCAAAGGAGGAATTCGTGAACAAAATACGACAAAATCAAATCTTGAAGCAAGAAGTTGGAACAGAGGATATTGGAAAAGTATGCTTTTTATTCACTGGACAAGGAAGTCAGTATCCAGGCATGGCAAAAAATCTTTACGAAACAAACTCTGTGTTCCAAATGCACTTTGATTACTGCGAGGGACTCCTCAAGGAAATGTATGGAATAAACATTCGAGATGTGATCTGGGGCGAATCGGACCAGGGGGAAGTCAGTCGAACAATCTACAGTCAAACTTCCATTTTCTGCGTGGAGTACGCTCTTCTCAAGTTATGGGAATCATGGGGTATAAAACCCGACTACGCGTTGGGTCACAGCTTGGGCGAGTTTGCAGCTGCCGTTTGTGCAGGAATTCTAACTGCAGAAGATGCCATAAGACTGGTAGCTGAGCGAAGTCGTCTCATTGATGAGCTGCCACGTGGAAAAATGCTTGTCATCAAAGCTGACAAGGACACGGTGGAACTAGCAATGAAAAAATTTTCTGCTGGAAATCCAGCCAAAATTCTGGATTATGCAGCTGTCAACTCCTATCAGCAAACTGTGGTCGCAGGAGACTCTGAAGTTATTCTTGCGTTTTCTCAGTACTGTACAGATGAACTTAAGCTGAAATCAATCGTACTCGAAGCGACCCACGCTTTTCATTCCAAGCATATGGATCCAATTCTGGAGGAGTACAGAAAAGTGGCTAGTGGAATCCACAAGAGCAGAAAGGAACAGTTGAAATGCGAATACATTTCAGGAATGAGAGGGGTTCTCCTTGACGGAGAAGCAGTTGATGCAGAATATTGGGTTCAACACACAAGACAAGCTGTCAACTTCCTTGCTGCAAGCAAAACTGCAACTGAGCTTGAATGTCAGATATTTATTGAGATTGGACCACAACCGGTTCTGTCTGCGCTGACGATGATGAATAATGAGGAGTTCAGCAGCTTAGCATGTTTCCCAACTTTGAAGCGAAAGGAAAGTGAATGGGACACAATTCTTCAGACTGTTGGTAAGCTGTATCTGAAAGGAATGTCTATTGACTGGGAAGGTTTTGATCAACTCTACAAAAGGAAGAAAGTCCGACTTCCGCATTACCCATTTATTGGAAAGAAATTTTGGCCTGATATGTGTGCTACAAGCGGTAACACAATCCATCCCCTTTTGGGTAGCTTCATTCCCAATGCATCAACCACCAAGATTTTCCAAAACGGTCTAAACACAAGGTGTTTGGAATACGTGAAGGATCACGCCATTGGACAAACTGCAATTTTCCCTGGAGCCGGATATCTAGAAATGGCTTTAGCAGCTGGACATGCTGTGGTGGAATGCTGTACCGACTCCATGACAAGACCCAGTCGCACAATGAAAGTCGAGAATTTGACCATATCAGCACCACTTGCATTGGAAGAGTCAAAAACATGCCAAGTCCAGGTTGTAGTGGATTTCAACAGCGCCAGTGGAAACGCCAATAGTGACTGGAACGATATGTCCATCAAAATTTTCCATAAACAGGATTCAAAGTGGCTATCACATGCAACTGCCTCATTCACACCATTCCCATCTGTGGAGGAAGTTAAGAATGTCAATTTTGACATGGACATGTTTCAAAGACTCAAGGCCCAACCCTCTGACGACAAAATGCTTACTCAGGTATACGAAAAATTGGCATCCGTTGGATTAAAATTCGGACCAATTTTCCAAAGCATTGAAACAGTATGGAAGGATGAAACAGGGAAGGAAATGCTGGCCAAAGTAAAAATTCCTTGTGCTTCTACCGACGCTCAACAATACGTACTTCATCCTGTCGTGCTTGATTGCATGATTCAAGCTGTGATGATTCAAAAGCATTCCGACAAAATCAAAAAGAAATTATACGTGCCCATCTCCATTTCCAAGTTTGTATGGCTTGCCAATGCAAAGGGGGAAGAGCTCTATGTTTACACGAGCGAGGAAGACGGAGAGAAAAACCAAGCTATCCTGGTCGATGAACTGGGAACCCTCATTGGTGTGATGTCAGGTATTGAATTGATTGACACCACTGTAAAAGCTGTGGAATCTGTGCTGGAACAGCAAACGTCCGTCATGCCTGACATGTGGGAAGAGAACTGGCGTAGCAAACCTGGTCCAATGCATCAACGCATTCCGGATCATGTTGTAACTCAGACAGGATTCACAGAAGAATTTAGGGAGTACATGGAAAAAACATACAACCCCGTGTTTGAGAATATAGAGGATATATTTGGGAATTTGGAAGAGTTCGTATACTACTGGATTTTAACTGGACTGTATGAATGCGGTTGGGAGCCAAAAATTGGCCAGAAATTTACTGCGCAACAGCTTGTTCAACAATTGGCAGTTGAGGAGGCTCACACAAAATTTATCCATTGGTTCATGGAAGTCTTACAGCAACATGGAATAGTGGAAAGAAAAAGCGATGATGATTCCACCTGGACAGTAGTTGCGATTCCTCCCGCACTAGAGACTGTAAAATCTCAGCTATCTCAATCCCTCTACACTGATGAGCTAGTCAAGAGATTTGATCCTACTAGGCTAATAAGGAGAGTTGGTGAAAATCTTGCAAGCATTTTCAAAGGTGAACAATCAGCTCTCCAGGTGCTCTTCCCAGAAGACACGAAGAATAATGCGTCCATTGCGGGATTCTATGATGATTATGGATCTATCTTCAACGTTGTCGGCACCATTTCTGACGTACAACGTACAAGACTAACCTCCTGGCTGAGTAAGATGGACAAGGGTGAAAAATTTGTGTACAGAATCATCGAAATCGGTGCTGGAACAGGAATATTTACAAGTCACATTTTGCCAGTGATTGCTGAACTTGGTGTTGAGTTCGAATACACTTACACCGATATCTCTCCTGCTTTTTTCTCTGCAGCAGAGAAAAGATTTGAAAACTATAAGAGCAGCATCAAGTTTAAAAAGCTGAACATTGAAGAGGATCCCATTTCTCAAGGGTTTCACCCAGATTATTACGATTACGCAGTTGCATCAGGTACTGCTTAATTTTTATGCTTCACGACTTTTAAATATTTGTCTATTTTTGTATGTTTAATTTTTACTATTTTCTTGATTTTCAGACGTTGTGCATGCAACAAAGGACATTTGTGAAACTCTTGGAAATATAAGAAAGCTTCTCAGGAACGGAGCCAACTTTGACATTATGGAACAAATTCAAAAGAACACGATCATTACATTCATTTTCGGTCTTATGGAAGGTTTCTGGAGAATGTCCGACTTCCGAAAAGATCATTGTATTTTAACAGCACCAATGTGGCAGAGCTGTTTAGAAGCAAGCGGATTCAATGAAGTGGTGACCTTCCCTAGTTTTAACGGAAGGCATGGACTGGTAACCTCTCAAGCTTCCAAAAATGAGGCCAAGAAATTGAAATCAGAGGAGTTGTCCTCAGCTCCAGCATGGCTTGTATTTTCAACCCCAGACTGCAAGCTGGAGCGCTTCATAACTAATCAGCTAGACATTGCAGAAAGAAGGGTAATTCATGTCGAAGCCGGTACCAGCTATCTGGAGGTGTCTGATAACCTTTTTAAATTACGCGGCGACACAAAGGCAGACTTTGACCAATTGATGAGCACCCTAAAAGCTCGGGCTATAAGAGTAGAAGGTATCATTTACTTATGGGCTCTGGACAAAAGTCGAATTAAACAGGAGGATATTCTTCAACCCTATTTTTACATTGCGCAAACGGTATTCTCGCTGAAACAAAAGGTTACGCCTAAAGTGTGTGCGGTAACACAAGGTGTAGCCCCCATTGGTGACAATGACCTCACTCACTTCCACCCGAGCACATTGTGGGGCTTCACCAAGTCCTTTAGAAATGAGAACACTGATATGAATTGTAGATGTATCAGCGTGGCTAATGATATTCAGACTATTTCTGAGGCTGAGATGAAGGAAGTTTTCTATGAAATTTGGAGTCAAGACAAGGAACCCCAAATTGCCTATCTTAACGGTAATCGTTACGTCGCGAGATTCCAACCTTACAAGGGTACCTCTCAAGATTTAACCCTTCCCTCAGGAACCAACCGATTCAAGTTGATCCTGCCAGAGACTAAATCTATTGATGATCTTCAGTTTGGTCCATTGGACCATTTGATCATTTCTGAGGATGAAATTGAAATTCAAGTTAAGGCTTCTGCCTTGAACTTCCGAGACGTTTTCAGGTGAGAAATGAACTTAAAAAATATGAAGACCTACCATTTGAATATATAATGAGTTAATAAAAACCTTTTTAAACTTTCAGTGTGTTAAAACCCACTGAGCAATTCAAAAACATAAACGCTGTAGGATTCGACTTTGCGGGTATTGTAAGACGCGTCGGAGGGAAAGTGACAAAATGGCAGGTGGGAGACTACGTGTTTGGCGTCAATGTCAAAGGTGATCCCCTACCCAGTCACGTGAAGATGAACGAAAATGACGTGTTGCCAGTCCCAGAGAGGATGACCCTTTGTGAAGCTGCCACGTTACCTGCTGTGGTCTCAACTGCATACCACTGCTTGATTGATGTTGCCGCAATTAAGCCAAAAGATACGGTCCTCATTCATACTGCCTCCGGCGGAGTGGGATTAAGTGCAATTGAGATTGTGAAGAGCGTCGGATGTAAAATCATTGCAACCGCGGGAAGCAAGCGGAAGCAAAATTTCCTCCGATCTCTGGGCATTCAACATATTTTCCACTCAAGAAACACTGAGTATGGAGATCAAATATTGAAAGTGACAAATGGTCGCGGAGTAGATGTTGTACTCAACTCACTCACCAGTGAGGGCTTCAAAGAGGCAACACTCAAAGCATGTGCCCCTGGAGCTCGGTTTGTGGAAATGAGCAAGCTGAACATCTGGACAGTGGAACAGGTTCGTGAATTGCGCCCGGATATAGATTATACCATTGTTGACGTCTCCAGTGCCAAGCCTGAGGAATGGAGGCGACTTCTGGAATGTCTGAGCGAATTATCCGAACGGAAAGTTGTTCATCCCATACCTTACGTGAGATTCGATGCTGTCAACATTCGACAAGCTCTTGGCTATCTGCAAAAGGCAAAACATATTGGAAAAGTTGTCTGCGTCATGCCTGAATTGAAAATGGAAGGAGGAGAATATAAATCATATACGCCACTATTTAATGACAGAAGCACATACTTGATTACTGGAGGGTTGGGAGGAATCGGATTCGAAGTATGCAAATGGATGGTTCAAAGGAGTGGAGCCAAACATGTTTTATTGGCTAGCAGAAGGATACCAAGCAAAACGACGCAAGCCATCATTGATCAGTTGAACTCGGAAGGTGCTAATGTGATGGCTGTGCAACTTGACATTGGAAATTACGACCAATGCAAAGAGCTATTTAAGAAAATCAAGTCTCCAGAAATGAATCTGCCTCCGCTTAGAGGGATTATGCATGCTGCTGGAACCCTAAATGACGGCCTTATTTTGAACCTTGACTGGGGAAAGCTGTCGTCCACATTTAATTCAAAGATTAAGGGAACACTTAACCTTCATGAACTTTCCAAGGAATGCCCCTTGGAACATTTTGTTCTCTTTTCATCCATTGTTGCACTGTACGGGAATCCCGGACAATGCAACCATGCTGCAGGAAACAGCTTTGAGGATACTTTTGCTCACTATAGGAATTCCCAGGGTCTTTGTGCTACAACGGTGAATTGGGGTAAGTTGATATATTTAAATAAGTAAATCTACCATACCTAAAGACAGCACAGTTAAAAAAGGGAAAATTACTCATTGTGCTTTTATGTTATCTAGGTCAATGGGGTGAAATAGGAGTTGCTGTTGAAGTGGAGTTGCCAGGAATGAAAGCATTATCCACATTGCAAGGCATCTCCGCTTTGGAGTTCCTCATGAAAACGCAACGACTTCATACAAGCGTTATGAACATGGAGTCATTTGTGCTTTTCTGCAAATTGTCTCCACAAGTTGCAGTCTACTTGGACGAACGTATCTGGAAGTCTGGTGGATCCTCGACCACTTCAATGACAATCCGATCTGACGAGTTCTGGCAACAATACGACTCAAAGGAAGACACGACAGAGAAAATCTCGCTAATCAAATGTCAACTGAAAGATATTCTGCGAAAGATTCTTAAGCTTGACAATGAGGAGCCAATTGACGATGATGCCAGCTTCCAAGAAATGGGAGTGGACTCGCTAATGTTTGTCGAAATCAAAAATGCAGTGCAATCTCTCCTCGGAGACCGCGTTACAGTAAGTGCCAGTGCCCTCAGGGATTGCAGTAACATCAATTTACTTTCCGATCAACTTATCAAGCTTATTGAAGGCGATGATTCAACTTCGGAAGTCCAACCAACTCCTGAAGAAGTTAATGCTTTGATGAAGGAAGACTGTGTTCTCCCTGAAAACATCACAGCCGTTGGCCGACCATTCAAGAATGTCTCTGATATCACACGAGTGCTAATCACTGGAGCTACAGGAACATTGGGTCCATACATTTTGAAGGAGCTTTCAAATATACCTCAAATCTCAGAAGTATATTGTCTTGTTCGTCCAGCTAAATCCGTTGAGGTCCAAGAACGGCTAGAAAAGGTCCTCCAATACAGAGATCTGCTTTCAGCCACAAATATGGCAAAGGTGAAATGCCTGCAGGGCAACATTGCGAAACCAAAACTTGGGCTTGCCGATTCTGACTGGGAAGAGATTGTAGAGAAGGTGGATGCAGTATTCCACGTCGCAGTTAAAGCAGACCACACACAATACTACCGCAAACGAGAAAATGTGGAAGATGTCCGCTCAGTCAATATTGATGGCACAAAGAACGTGTTGGATTTTGCTTGTTCAAATGAGCATCATGTTAAGCATGTTTTCTTTTCCTCGTCCCTTATTTCAGTAGCCACCACTGAAGAAGACGGTTCCCTTTCCGAGAGCTGGCCAAACGTTGGTGATTTTGATGGTGTCACTAAATTCGCCTATCCTAACTCCAAGTATATTTGCGATGTACTCATGAAAATTGCTGCACTGGAACGTGGCATCCCAACAAAAGTATTCCGTCTGCCGCTCATTGCTGGAGACTCCAGAACAGGACAATTCAACATTGAGCAGAACCACATGATGCTGAGATACCTGTTTATATTGAAGAGTGGACTGATGCCTTCCAATCCTTTCCCACTAGTCCTGCTTCCAGTAGATGTGTGCGCAGATATCTCCGTAAAGCTATTTTTCCATCATGAACTCTCAAAGCAGTCATCAGACATCTACAATATTACTCATCCGCAGCCTGATCTCGATCAGGAGTTCCCAAGCATTGCAGAAAACTTTGGCTTCCCAGTTGAATTTGTGGAGTTCTCAGAATTCGCCCAGAAATTATTTAATGAGCCAGAAGGATCAACATTTTCCATGTTCAAAGAGGTTTACAAAAATGAGGAGGAACTTATGTCCACTTACACGATTGCAACATCCTTGAGAAAATGGTTGGAGGGTGTGGAGAACTTTTGGGTGAGCAAAAAACTGTCGGCAACATGTCCCGAATTTTACACCGGTTTGGAGAGAACTATTCAATGTCTACAGAGGGATTTAGAGTATGTCAAGAAAGAGGGTTGGTTTGAGAAGTTTGGATTAACTAATAATAGGTAAAATACGTGTAACAATGTACATTTGACTGAAAAGAGAAAATTTGAAAGAATTATATTGATTGTAATGGTTTAAATCATGTAAAATATTCGCTTTTTCCCTGAAATGAGGGGCTTAGTATTTAACATAAGATTTTTTTGCTTAAAGAGCAGAACATGCTATTAAAGACTTTTTATAAAGTACCTGTTGTGAAACATATAATGTATGTAGTATTTATAAGGTAAGTAAACAACAACAGATATATGTAAGTTTACAGTGAATCTTTGACAATGACAACATAAGTAATTAGATTAAAGGTTGTAAGATAGGCTTAGTTTAAAATAGTAAGTATAATATGTGTGATGTAAACATTTTGAAGCTTTTAGATCCAATCCAGCAATTTATAATCCAATCCAGCATCAAAACATTTGAATAAAAACTTTAAAGCGTTTGCATTACATGTATAATATTGTTTTGCATGTAAATCTTTATTGCACAAGTTCGCATCGCATACATCACATCTGGAGCCTAATCCCCTGGAGAATAATAATATCTTCATCTACCCAGAGGAAACTTTTTGGGCATGCATAATGTTTTAACATAGTATTCTTTGAAATTAATAGTCCCGATCCAGCGAAACCCTTTGCTACTACCGGTTCCTCATTGTAATTATTAAAATGAGGTCATATAGTAGTTGTAGTATATCAATATAAAATTAATTAAGCTATCAGTTAGTAGCAATTGATGTATAAATAGCTGTGCTTTGAGTGTACAAACTTGCAGCAGTTCTGCCATTATACCGAAAGCTCTATTCTGCACAGGTCAAAGCAAACACGTGCGAAAATAAATTATACAGATCGTTATGCACATACAGATTTCGATTCACCTTTTACATACACGCATTTTTTACCACATCATTAGAAATTCACATTTCATAACAAGATGTTACAGCATTATACTTGATTGAGTTCATGAATGAACTTGCATA
>JAQIXW010000890.1:0-23519 GCA_034700685.1 Willowsia buskii
TATTAATACAGTCATTGTTGTCAACTACTTTAGAAAATGGCATAATTTTTGTGCACTGCACACTGAATAATATACATATCAGTGAAATCTTTAGCAAAGGGACTGATATGTTGATATAAAATTGTTTGTCAATCATAATTCAAGACTTTGTTGACCTATGTACCTTATGCGACTACAAAAAAATGTTTTCATGTATGCAAGATTTTAAAAAACAATTTATCATTTTATGATTCTCTAAATCTCTCTAAATGGTGCAGACTGTTTTATAATGGTGTGACCTCATCGCAATATACTATATAATTCTTTATAATTTACATTTGTCCGATAATTCATTAATTTGTTATTCGTCCATTGAGAAAGAGGGTGATATCAGTTTTGCAAAAGTCGTTGGCGGAAGCAAATACAATTTTTGCTAAATTGAGGTAAATAATTAAAAACCTTAAACCTTAATCGCCTTAATACTGATATTAGAGACCACCAATATACCTACATGCATCCCAAATCCCCATCCATTCCATTTTTTCGTCATATATTTATCAAACCAACATAAAATTAATTACATACATATAATTAGATGATGCTGTCAAATAACCATCAAACAAGAACGAAGGCTTTTTTTACAAATCATAGTAGTTTTCTTTAATTTATCAATATCAAAAAATATTGCGATATACAAAATGGCCTAAACTAATGCTCGGTTGATGCCATGTGACGAAGTAGATTGCTGACAAATTTTTCCATCTTTTTAAACTCCTGCATACTTTCGGACCTATACTGAAGACACTGCAAACAACAAACAAATTAAATTACAATTAGAAACGCCCATGAATTCAAAATATTAGTAATAATAGTTTCGACACTTAATATTATGCCAAAAAAGATACTGCCAACTGCAGCAAAATGTCCATCGCCATGTCCATTTCATTTCACTCATTGCCAGTCAACTGAATTAAATAATTTGAGAGAGAGTATTCATTTTAAAAGTATGAATCTTACCGTCGCATCATCAGTCATCTTTACTTTAAAAAGTCCTTTCTCGTGCTGGTATATTATTCCGTAGCGTGCCTACATAACACCAAAGAAGAAAATACAGATTTCATTAGAACATTAGACATAAAATGATCAAAGTTCATGAGTGACACTTGATTGTAAACCTTTTAAGTTTGAGAAATAGTTACCTTATCCGGATCCTGTAAATACAATCTTTCTGCTGCTTTTTCCCAATCATCATAGGTTTTAAGGTACATATTTGCAACTATTGACTATGGAGTAGATTTTTAACAAGTTTGATAGATCTTTGACACTAGGCAAATTCCTGATAATCCAAGAAAACAATCTTTTCAAAACTAAATACACAAATAAAAATCAGTTGGTTCAAGCAGATGGACAGCACACAAACATTTTACGCATATGGCCAAATGCCACTACTCTCACTGCCACATAACACAGACAGATGCTCTCATGAGTAGTCCCATGCAAAACACAATACAAGCATGCGGCAGAAAGCATTCAGCACGATGACGACGTGCATTCAGCACAGTGGCTTTGACAGGACAGCAGGCGTAAATGGTGAGCATTCAGCACGGTGGTTTTCGTGCATTCAGCAAGGTGCTTGTGTGTATTCAGCACAGTAAATGGTGAGCATTCATTCAGCACGGTGATTTTGGACATGGGCATTCAGCTGCAGAAATTGTAGAATCTATAAATGCACTGAAATGAAGGTAGAGTATGTGAAAAAGAAAAGAATGATTTCAGCTCAGACAGACTCGCTGTTTCTAGATCAGGCAGGAGTTGCACTATTCTTCCAGATATAAAATACTTACAAAGAACCTACCACTTCTAAATAGATTTTCTATTCTTCCAAAAACAAGCAACCTCTCCTATCCGTATCTCCCTTTATCTTTCTTTTATTGGATGTATACATAACAGTATGAGTTGTATATTTATATGAATACGTTTGAATATAATTCATGTATTTATCCTGAATTGAAAGTATGTATATTCAACGCATAAAAATGGCTTTATGTTTTTTCATGAAACGCGTCTTCTTCTCCCCTTTTTGAGTAAAAGTACAACATTATTACCCTCTCTCCGCTCTGCTTCTCTGTCTCTCTTTTTTACTCGAAGCTTTGAAGCTTGCTTTCCTTACCTTACTTTGTTATTTCATTTCATCTATTACCAGCTTCTCTACTAGTTCCAAAATCCAATGCAGGTTCTCCACTAAAATATTCAGACAGAGATAGATAGTGAATTGTGTGGCGGTGGTGGTGCATGGTGGAGCTGCCTGGAGAGAAATACAATACAATACATTTATGTTCACCTTCCTTATATAAGCAATATTCTACTTTTTTCTCATAATCGTCATATATATATGATGCACAGCCGGAGACAGTAGTACTCCATTCTTCCTTTTGTTGAATCATGAGCTTATATTTTTAGATATCATTATTATATAAAGTTGATCTGGGCTAACACGAACGATATTTTTTTCTTAAAAGGAAACGAGTCTTCTCCTTCGCTTCACTCCTTCAACCCTCCACTTTTTCCTTCGCCTGCCTGCCTGCTGCCTTTTCTGGTGCTGATTTGAGCAATCTCTATATTCTCTCTGTCTCCATTTCTGAAAAAGCAATGCTTGTTGAAGGAATAGAATAGCACCAACTGCTGCTACCACACTGCTATTTAACTCTGAATATCTTCCTTCTTCTTCTCATACTAACATGAACTCTGAAATTCTCCTACAACGATTCCTGCCTGCTACACAACTGACGGTTCTCCTGGCCTGCTCGTAAAGCTTCTTTTTAGTCGGAGGAAGCACACACACAAGCAAAGTAGTAGAGCTCCGTGTAGATTTTCAACCTCAACACGAAATTCTATCAGATTCAGGGAAGAATATAATACACAGAGCACTGATACTTGCTATATAGTTAAATCAAATCGGAGGAGGAAGTTTTTTTTATATACAAACGAAATATAACTTTTAAGAATATATATGTGTGCATGTATTTTATGTCCATACTCTTTCCGTACGACGACTCATACTCGCATGTTGTTACAGTCATCATCAACATCATGGACGAAGCCAAGTCATTCTCCTCTTCGAAAAAGTAGGTAGGTATACTTACTCACACACACACATAGGGCCAGAGAGCAACAACAGTCAACACTCTCCGTGTACGCAGGCAGAGGCAGACAGAACGAGTGCACTGCATTTTGTGCGAGAAGAGGACTTGTGTAATAATACGAGCAAGAAGAGGAGCATTAGCAATCGGATATTTTCTCATAATAATATATCATACCATCATCATCATCGACAACAAAAAATTGAGCCCACAAATACAACATTAGTCTCAAACTGCTATCATCATAATAACAGTGGAGAAGAGGCTACTTTACGGAGCTCATAATAAAAAAAATATTAGAGAGAATGTATAAAATCGTTAATGCTCCATTAAAAATTTAATCAAGTGAATATACATATAACTGTCGTTTATGGACATAAACTGGTTTGGATGCTAAAAAAATATCATACCATACCACTATACATTTACTAACAGAGTAGAACGCTGAATACCTCTAAGATTTTGTTATGTCTATTATATCGTGAATTTTTCGTCAAACACAAACAATAATCATCATCATCTCCCCAAAAAATTATATGCAAGCACAGAGCACAGCGTTCAACGTCAGCGTTCTGTCCACTCTCTTTACTTTCCGCATCTCTGTGCAAGAGCTCTAATATCATCATCAGACATATATATAACTGTGTTTACTAATGTTGATGTGAATACATTGGCACGATAAATTCAAACTATTTAATAATAGCCAAGTAGTGAGTCTTCGTCTTTTCAAGTGTATTCGCCGTGTTATCTGTTTGAAATGCACATTCGCGTACAAGAAGAGTGACAGACAAGTTGTATTATAATAATCTGGCGTGTCTATGTTTAATAATGCACTTTTGATGATGAA
Source organism: Willowsia buskii (assembly GCA_034700685.1). Lineage (NCBI taxonomy): Eukaryota > Metazoa > Arthropoda > Collembola > Entomobryomorpha > Entomobryidae > Willowsia > Willowsia buskii. Next base: position 3,967 of record JAQIXW010000890.1, read on the forward strand.
TGGAGTTTGTCATCAGTCATCATCATGCACAACTGTGGTATAATGATTTACAGCAAATTGTGTAATATTGTTATTTAAGTGAGTAATTAAGTAAATAATAAAAAGTAGTTAAGCCTTTTCCTGACTCCTTATCAGTGCACGACACTGTACATAACCTCATCTCATAACGGAGCATCATTCCTCAGCAGCAGCGTTCTGCTCGCTGGATTTATCATTGAGGAGATTGAATTGGATTGGAATAGCTTTCCTCCACTTCTCGCAGTTGTTCGCTTATTTTTGGCTTAAACGTCGATGTTTTTACATTGAACCGATTTAGTTTGTAATGTCTCATCGTTTTTTACGTGTATATCGGTGTCATCTCTGTCCTGAAATTGTTTCCGTTAAACACATACGTGCTGCTACAGATTATACAGCAACTCACGTAAAGTGTGCGCATGAAAAAAATGACAAGTGATATACTCATTACCACGGATTTTCATAGCATCATTGCCATTGACAGGCCCCATTTTATTCATTCGAAGATTAGTTTACAGTCGAGTGAACATTTTCCTGTTGCTGGAGAAGCCATTGAAAGTAAAATCAAGAGAAATCTAGGTTTGTGGTTATCATGAGGTCATCTTCCGCTTTTGGGGGACTATCAATGCCACACCAGAGGACCACAGAACAATTATTAGCTTGTGGTGATATATGAGCACGGGCACGTTACCAAACCAAACAACACACGACCAAATTTTATGCGAAGCTAGAGTGCTCGAAAAAGTTAATGCGCGTTTATCCAGTTTGCGATTGCACGCTTTACAATAAAATTTGCTAATAAAAATAAGTAAATTAGTCCAGCTGATAGCAGCGCACAATATTATTCGCAGTTCCAAAGTTCCAGTTTCGTCATTGAATCGACAAGTGATTGATTGCAAATGGAACGGCATGCATCAGTCATTCCTCTTCTCCAGGAATTGTTTTGATAAATAACAAGCAATCCAGTTTTCTCTACATTTTTCTCTAGTGATACAAGTGTTTCGTGTGGGGAGGGTTATGAAAAGGATGTGGTTATTTCTACCAACACAAATATTAATTATTTTCGACCAAAAATCACAAAAAATGTGAAAATGCAGACTTGATCTTAATTTCTACCAAGTTGCAAATTGCTCAAGTTTGACAGTAACGGGAATTGGCAAGTCTGTTCTTCTTTGTCTAACCGTAATTATCATCGCTTTCCTGCATTGTGTGCATTAACATCTCATTGAAATTGATAGAATAAAATATTTAATTGACTTCAGCAAGTGCGTCATTAATAACTGCGCCAAGTGCAGAGGTTCTTTCGATGAACCTAATGAGTAAATGGCATCTCATAATCTTTGAGTTATTTGTTTTGAGTGCTCTTTAATCTCTTGCTCTGCTTCACATCGGGCGGATACGGAAGTGTAACTTTTAAAAAACGGATCAATTTCCTTGGAACGAAACGGCCTGTTAAATTGTGAATCAAAATGAGGTATGTAACAAGCATTTTTCTTTTTTCGTTTGATTCATCGACATGCATTTTTATTTGACTTTTGACAATTCTCTCTTCTATTTGTACGTGTGAACGCTTGACGTTTTCTCTGCGCCATTACATATTTGGTTTGTTTACAAAATATTGGTTACGTCAATAATGTACTCATAAATAAATTAAGATTTAAATTGGAATACTAATACTATACGCATAGCATTAAAGTTGTCTGCTGCCCTTCTTACTATCATTCATGTACAATTCATGAAAGCATTATGGAGATTGTTACAAAAATTCATTCATTACGCTACAAATTAGGTAATTTTGGCAGTTGTTGCTGCCAAATATTTAAATACACTTGCTTTGTTATTAGTGCAGACGCTTTTACAGAAGGACATTAACTTCTATTACCTCTCTATCTGTATTTGTATAGTTTGGGTTTTTATAATTATAACCTGTATACTACCAAGACCATGCACAGCACAACACATTGTAATGTTTATCGAGGCCATTTCCATCGTAAAGCTCCTCTTTAGCACATCCATTTTCGACCACCGACCCTTACTCATTTTCCTCGCCTGGTTCGTGTGGTGCGTTTTCCATGGTTCGTTCTATAATAAGCCATGTTCCCTGGAAAAAATAGTCCTACATCCTTGGTAAACTCTTGTCATGAATCATCTACTCGCTCTCACCGCGGCTTTAAAAAAATCCTAAGTCTCCTCATGTAGAAAAGGCATGATGTGATGTTGTTGTTGGACTAGGGCATTGCCATGCTGTGGCATTGATCGGTTGGTCGGTCAATGTCCCACCCTTTTTCGGGGATTCGGATCTTTCGTACAAAAGTTGTCGGAGGAAGCAAAGCAAAACACTTTCAAGAGAGAAGTAAAGAGAGTGAGAGTGAAGCTTTACTACTTCAACTACTACTACAACTGGTAGGAAAGTTTGTTGAAGTAAGTAGTCGTCGTAGTCGTAGTAGTTGAGGGAGAGAAAAAGCCGTTGAAAAAGTAGTTGTAGTAAAAACTCTCTCAAACACACACACTCTCACTGAAAACGGGAAAGAGCAAGGCACCCAGGCAAAAGCAGGGTTCTCTTACTCTTCCCTGGCACATGGAAGCTGAAGCTGATTTTACGTCTTTTCCTGGTTGCCTTTCTCGGCTGTTTCACATTTACAACAGCTATAAGAAGACTCACTTTTTTGTGAGAAGCCAAGTACAACTACAAAGTACATTAATGTATAATATCAGGACATAATGCAGAAAGTCTTACGGTTACGTCTTTTTTATACGTGAAAGTATTCCACTTTTGTAGATTTGTGTTATGTGATGTGTGCTCGTATAGAGGCGGGTGGGCCTTGTTATATAGCTTGCCTGGCCTGACTATAATGGTCGATCTATTGTGCTTAATGTCGTTGATGCTGCTGCTGCTTTCTTTCTTTCTTTCTCTCTCCTGCGAGGGAGCTAGAGTAGATATATGTATGATGTTATGTTTATGGGGCATTATATCATGCATACGGAGAAAATATAGGTATGTGTATTAAAGTGAAGTGTGTTGAACAAACTTTTTTCCTCGTTTTTCCGGGAGAGAGACCTCTTTTTCTGGAATAATAAAAAACACGTCTAATAATACTCACTACTGGTACATTGTACATGGTATTAGCCAAGACGGAGCTTTCCTTTCTTTAACACGCGCATTAGTTTTAGGAAAAGAAAAGAAAAAAAGATGCCTAGCGTGCATTTGAAAACAAAAAGGGTTTATTTTTTGTTTTTTGCTTTTCCACATGTGCAGGATAAAAAATAGATTTTTAGTCCAAATTCGGGCATTTCCTTCCGCTTTTTTTGTTGCTGAGTTAGTGATGCTGGTGATGCTGATTGAGAAGATATGGGCAAGTCGTGAGTTGTATTGTTTTTGATGGTGGTGATCGGGCCAAGTATTTCTCCAAACAACACATGACATGAAAGCTAACTAGAACTTGTTCTTGTTCTTATTCTCATATTTCTCCCGTGTTTTATGCTTATATGAGCATCTCTTGGCGAATTATATTAGTACTATATGTAACTCACTGAGAAGCGAGTGAAAACAAGCGCATTCATTCACACTTACAACGTATGCAGCTATACTTATATACCGCTAAAGGTAGGCAGCCTTGGGAAAGTGGTTGACGCCAGCACTCAGGCCTGCTTTATGATTTCTTGGATATCAGAATGTTATAATTTTCTTACATTTTTCCATTTTCCATAGAATTGCAAATGGCGCATGAATTCAGTTTTTAAAAATAAACCCAAATGGTTAATATCAATATGGTCTTTGGTCTTCTCTCTTGTTTTGTCATCAGTGAAGTATGAGTCACTTCGGGTCCGGGTTTTGCTTGAGCACTGCGGAAGAGACAAGATTTCCAGTATTTAGGCACATGAAAAAAAAGTATCGGATTTTCTCACTGCTTCCGCCATGTGTGTTCTTCTAGAAAAGTCATACCCGGGGATTTCTTGGTAACCTTTTCTTAACAAACAAGTCTGAATATGCACATAACTAGCAAATGTATTACACACATGGAACTTGAAACTTTTTTCCGTCTACATGCACTTTCATAAAAAGCAATTCATTCATCCCTTCATCATGTATGTCTCCACACGAAATGTCATGTTTCATGGTGTCTAGGGACTTTCCGTATTGCTCTTTTTACTGAGTAAAGATAAAGAATCATGAAACGGAACGACAAATGATTGGCTTCGTCATTCTTAATTGTTAACTCGTGCTTGTCATTTAAGCTGTAGTTAAATTATACTTATAAGCATTTAAAATGTCATGTATATCGGAACTGCCGTATATCACATGCATTTTTTGGGTCGGGTAAACTATATATTGATATTTAAAGTGCATCTGCCGTTGTTAGTATCACGTGGACGCGTGCGTTAATAAAGTATTATCATCTATTTGTACGCATGTTTAAAATGTGTGTGTAGTGTGTTTGTCACATCAAAACTTCAGATTTTGGATTACTTTCCCCAATGTAATATTATTGTGCTCTTCTGGAACGCAGAAAAACAGAACCAAGTCGAGAGGCGTAATAATATGTTATAAGAGTAAATACAGTTAGCGATAATGTCATGTTAAATGTTCTGCTTGAAATGTTAGCTCATCATTGTAGTAATCTTTTAAGAGACATCTTCATACTTCTTCTTTCATAGAAACGTACTGTCTCTGTGTATTGTAAGTTGGTTGAATAATATCTTAGAAGGAAACCCCATTCAAGTCAAAGCAGCTCTTGTTTTGTTGTTGTTTGAGACAAGTGCGTGTGGAACACATTCAAATGAATAGCCACATTTACGATTATAGTACACATTTTTAGAATTGCGCCCTGAACCGTTGCCAGAAAGATTTTGAACTCATGAAAACAGTAATATGTCATTTTGCCATGTGCTCATTCATATCTTCTCGCTCGATGATTTCTAAATGTCATTTTCACCTCGTGTTCCAGCTAACAAACTGCGTTTGTCATTGACGTAGCTCACTCACCATCTCACCAATGAAGTCAGTTTCACTTTGTAATTATCATGCTCTGCGATGCATGTGGCTCTTGTACAACTATTCTAAGCGCATGCAGCAAAACAAAGCTTTAGTGAGGACGGAAAATGATCTACAATGGCTCTTGTTTTTGCTTTCTTTTAGTGCAGTAGGTTACTTGGCTCAGGAGTCTGGAGGAATATCATTAATCATCTTTCCTCATATTATGCATTACATGCTACATGTTACCAGAACTATGAAGAGGCAGTGCACATACTTAAATTAAATGTATCATATTCTCTGGAATGACATAAATCTAATTGAAATCTATAAAATTCATTGCGATGATTGTAAAGTTAATTAGAGGTTATCAGTCGCGGTCACTGTATTTATAGTTCGAAGGACGAGTGTATTATATGGATGAAGGTTAAGTCTTGCCTTCTGACAAACTTGTCTGGCATCTTTCAAATTCTCACCTGTATTTTATTTATTGTAATTTTTACATTTTGTCCATATATCGTTAAAATATTTTGAAGCTTAGGTACCTATTCTCATATTTCATTTGATGTTTTGGACGGTTATTTCTAATTCTTAATAAGTTTATCTGTCTTAGGACAACTAGGAGTGCAGAAGCCAGTAGCATAATTAAACATTGATTTTCAAGAGATGAGCTTCCTCGGTTACTATATTAAAAGAGCTGGATGAAGATTGAAAAGGCTGCATTGTGGTTTTAGTTTAAGTAGATCTTATTAGATTAGGTTTGCGCATTTGTATAATGTATGAAATGATACAGCTTGAGAAGAAAATGAGTAAAACATATTTCTTTAAAATAATTTGATATTTTGTAGTCTGTATCTGATACGGTCTTGTGTATGCACACCATTAATGACCAACTCAATTTGAAGTTGGTTTGTAGGAACTTGACATTAACATGTATAGAAACACTCACAATTGCATGATTCGCGATTTTAGTTTTATGTGTATTTGCCATTTGCATATTGGTAGATACACTTATATGGATATTTTGGTTGGATACTATATATCAGGATTTCGTATTTTCCCCTGCTATTTTAAGCCCTACAATTGAAAATGTTCATGGAACATATCTCGTAGGTATATATGCTACATAGTTGCTATTAAATACTAAATACACGCCCTAGGTTAAATTATATGTATACGTATATACACATAAGCAAGGTGTAATTGTAATTGCGTCCTGTCTTGGTTCTCTGTCTCCCTTTTACATTTATATTTCATGGTGGGAATAACCACTAAGAAAATTGACCACGGCCATGGTTCATGGCTAATAGTTCATTTCATCCTCCAACCATATGTACTTACCTATAGTACGAAGAAGGCGTTTTTTCTTTTTCTTATTTTCTTTTGGGTTTCACAATAGGCCATGCCATAATTCGAAAGTGCAAAACCATTTTGCTGATCGATTTCTGTATTACCTGTATTGTTTTGGTTTTGCGATTTTTTCCCCGGAACTACGGTCACTGTACTTGGGTTTTTAAAAAGTTCAGAGGAAAAAGATAGAGATATGAAAAAGTCGGGAATAAACAATGAAAGCAGGTATGAGCGTTTCAAACCCCTCAAAGACGGGAGGTGGTGTAGATATACAGAATTACCGGCTATAATATGTGGACGACGAAAAATATTCCAATTATACACCAGCCGTCAGCAAAAAAGAACCAAAAATAAACTGGCGCATGACTTTTTAACATAAAATTTCGTTGTTTTCAAGAAGTAAATACATACCATACTTCATTAGACCCTTTTTACCTTGTATTTAGCCATTCACACCATAAGATCTTCCATTACAGTTTTTGTAGCATTGTGAGAATTTCAGATTTATTCTTTTTCAGTGAATAAAAAGGTTATCCGAATTGATAAGCGTGTACGCAAGTAAGAAATTATGCTTAAACCACATATACATAAGTATATGTACTGCACGTTTCATTATTCTTCCATAATATTTTCCGACATGGAGATGTATGTAACTACAGTCATTTATTAAATGGATTAAATAGGAAACATTGCTGCATTACAAAAAATATACATCAGCAAAAACTCATTTTTTTAAACTGCAAGTGTTTGACAAAGAAACTTTGCTGCTTCTGTTCGGAAGTGAATTCCACTCTTGGCCACCATTTGTGTCCATCTGTTGTTATTGAAGTACAATTAAGTCATATTTTCTAATTGATTTATGCTCCTAGATTAAACTCGTCCATCAGCGCCTACCTATTTTTCCTACTACATTTATTTCTTACTTTGCTATATGTTTCGGTCCGCATTTGTTGCAATGAAATATGTTATCGTGCGAGACCCGCGTGGGTTGCATGTTTGAGATTCGTTATATAAGTCAGTAGATGAGATGCAATAAAGTGATAACGACAGCTCAATACACCTGGATAAAAAATAAGATAGACTGCTTTTACGTCGCCTGTCCTACTCTCTACGCGTTAACCCGTATACATTTATTGCCTGAATTAGGTGGAAAGAAAACGTGCCACGTTGAAAAAAAGGTACTAAAACTTCTTTTCGGTAGCTGCGATACTCCATTTTTAGGTAGAAAAAGGAATAGTGCAGCTGTAAAATTTTGGGGTTGTCTCCTTTATCCCTTTTATTACCACCTTCCTTAATATGATTTTCCAATTTTTGTTTACTTTATGAACTCTAAAAGCAATTTTACTGGAGAGTCAAGGCTAGATGTGCTTTGGGTATGCATGGAAAAGGATGAATTTATGAAAGAAGAGAACGCATATTTTTTAACGCGTTTTATACTATAACGCAGTGTCTTAAAAAGGGAAGATAAATATATGTTCAGTCTCTTTCGTTTATATTTTTAATGCATAGGCTGAAGAAATGTTGAAACAAAGCCTTCTTGTCCATGACATGACTCGCATCCTCATCCTACTGGCATGCCTTTAACCCATGTTGTACACGTTCAAATAGGCATGTGTTATGTAATTTTTGTTATTGATTTTAATATGTATTTTGTCTTATCGAAGTTATCTAATTTTTACTGACTAGCTGAAACATTTTCTTTTGAGTGTAAAACAAAATCGTTAAATTGTGAAGAGGAGGTTTAGCATCTGCAACATGTTTGAAAATTTTACGCTAACCTTGCAATACAGTAAATTATATAGGAAGTGTGGCATTTACGACAGAAGAACCAAACAGTGAAAAACCTCAGGGAGTTACTAGGAGGGTAGCAAACAAGTACAACTGCTAACGAATAAGCAAACCTACACACAATATTGTGAAGGAGCATAGACAGAATCAAGAGAACAAGTTGAAAAAGGAAAGCAGTGCCAGGTTTTTCATCAGTTTATTGCAAAATAAAGCACCTAGGGAATAACTTCCTGTGTATATACATGGAGGCCTGTACGATAAGACGATGTTTCAATGCTTACCTTTTCATGTTGCACATAATACTTACTTACTGTCTTTCCGTTAGAATGAGTTTGTTGGAAGAACTCTGCACGGAAGGAAAGGACGGGATATAGCAAGTGAATTAGGCATTGGAGTATTCAGGGGATCATTTTGGCACTTAAAATCATTGCTACTTACTTCGAGCTTTACCAAACGACATGACACATCCCTCTACATTACATTTATCCATCCTCGTCCCCTTCTTTCCTGATGAACAAATATAAAAACTTGCAGAATTATTATGGGCTTGATGATGTGAGTCATCCTATGTGCTGTGACTGACAATCATAAAAAATAAAAAATACCTCAGGAAGTACACAGGTACATACTATGTATCATGTGTGCGTTATTCTTGTGTATTTTGGCAAAATTTGAACAAAACTTAAAATGAAAGCATCATGCAACAAACTCGAAACACACATAATGCTAGGTTCTTATCTGGCCGGATAGATAAATAATGAAATTGTAAATTTTTTACATTTACCTGCCTAAGTTTACCTGACTTATGCAAAAAAAATATTCGTAAATACGTACCCAAGTGTATTTTGTGTATATGTTGTATTATATCTGTGAGGAGATGCAACATAAGTAAAAAGGGGGATTTAGCTAAAATGATAGACATATCAGTCGTATTCTAGATTAACAGTTGGCATTAGCTCAGCTATGCAATATGCAAAGCTGCATTATGATTACAGGGGAAGAGGTAAGCGTCTTCATATTCTACAGAAAAAGCTACTCGTAGGAAATTGCGGATTCAGGATTGTATTTTGCATGATTCATGATGTGCCCGTCAGGTTTATGAATATAGATATACATAGTGGTGGTGGTTATGAGAACTACTTGTAAAAGACGCACGCACACCGCACACGGCAGTAAATTTTGTACCTTCCAGAGACTTGTCAGTATTCCTTTATGATCAATGGAAGGGTTGCTTTAGTTTGCTGGGAATAAATGGAACCTGGAAATCTAATAATAATTATATAACAACACAAAACACGCAATGGAGCAAACAAGTTGAGCTAGGAATTAATGCTATTTACATAATACATACAAGTAATCAATATAAGCAATGATGGCAATTGGCAATACGTGCAAATACTATATTGCTTTCAGGCAAATTCTTCGAGCTTATAGCGTAAGTACTATCACCTTTGCTTGTCAATAGTAATTAATTAGTCAATAGACATTCTTATTTGGTTTGCTGAAAAAATTACCAACTTGAATGACCAAAAGCATTATAGCCGTCTCGCCAAAGTAGTTATAGTTAAAAATTATTCACATTGTGCGAAAATTCAAATGATACTTCTGATTCGGCGAAACCAATTAAGAAGATCATATTGTAAAAAAAACAGGTACCTATATGTATGTATATAGTTAGACTTTGGGGATTAATAAAACATACATATAATCATCGTGATTTCTAAGTTCGCTAATATCATGATTCATGTGCTGAAATGGATTTCCAATGTTGTATTAAGTGTACTTGTTCTGTAACTTTTTATTCAATAGTTATCAGTAAGTTGGCTTATACCATTGTAAGCGAGCTGCATCCATGTTTATGCATGATAAAAAAAAATTATCACACATAAATACTTTGGGTTGCTGTATCAATGATTATAAGATTACTGGAGCAGACACAACACACGACTTCTTCGACTTTTCACATGCAAATAAGTCGTACACATTCCATTCCATGTTATGATAGACTTGCATAAGTCCTTTCTAGGCTCATCTAAGCAATCACTATTCGGAAGACTGTACATTCTACAGGGGTTCGGTTGTAGGTATGCGAAGTATTTATATTCAAATTATATATGCCTACACTACATTTCAAAACATAAAATTAGAAAAATGCTATTCATAATTCATATACATATTCTTAACTGCATAATGACAAATTCTTATGTGATGACGACAGTATAAAATGTGTACGTGATATTTCAATACTTTAGCCGAAGCATGCAAAACACCACAAATCCTTGTGCGTTTAAAAAATATTGATGATTGTGAATGAGTAGGTTCTTAGGCAATGTAAGCAATCACAAAGCATATAAAGTAATAATAAAATGATTATAATAAGCATAATGCGGTGCATTTTTATACACAGAGAAAAAATGGCTGAGGGATATAAGGTAACACTTGTTAGTTTTACCAAGTTAAACACCAAGTCATTATTACAAGTGAAATTGGTAAAGAAGGGGAATATGAAAGCATTCATTATTTTGGCGTAATTTCAACCATACCGACATCCGAAGTAGGGCTGAATTCTCTCACGTTATATTGTTGTCAGTACGTGCATCTCATTTTCCTTACGTGATCGATGAGGACAAGGAACTATTCGAGCAGCAGTAGGAAGATATGAACGTCTTCAATTTTCAAAGCACACTTACTAATAAATTTATCTCATAAATATGAGCGTACTATGTAGGTAGGTTGTGAACAAACTCTTTTCACTGATGCGGACATTATGATAACAGAAAACTATGATATTTTGGTTCGTTCCTACTTATCTACCGACGTGCTATATAATTTGTCAGAGAGAAATATCTAATTTATGATGTGTGCACAGTCTAAATTGCTAGATAATGGAATGTGTGTACACGAGACAGGCACGAATAAGAGGATATTGGTCATGTCAACGCGACAACGATGTCGATATTTAATATAACTTGGTGCATCATCATATCCAACCTAACCTACTAGAACAGGATTGAATCAAAAAGAACCCTGCGAACGTTTGCACATTTTTATGTGCCAGTAAATTCAAGCTGTATCGTGTCTGCTTTCAAAGTGGAAGTCTCAACGGCAAATCGCATAATGTAGGCAGTGACATTTTGCGCTTAATATGAAAGCAAGTCTTTTGCTTTTTGATATAAAGTCTTTTACTCTTGAATATAGAAAGGCTGAATTTGAGCATAGTGTGAAGATCGGTGTGTATATTATTGGCTTTGACTGCTCAAAATTGATGTACTAAAACAGCTATGTAAAAAATAGCTTGACTACTCGACTAGATACGTACGAACGCTTTCATATTTTATATAGTGATTTTGCGAGGGGAGTGAGTTACTGCTAATGGAAACAAAGGAAAGGACTTTTGATCTTTTCCCAGAATTGAGTGAGTGGTCTAGTCATTGCAGATACCTTTATAGTATTATGAGGGAGTAAGCAGGAACATCATTGTGACGGAATTAGGCCAAATTCGATGCTGATAGTGATGATATTACAGGATGAGACTGTTGTTTCGCGAAGTATCGTGTTTCAAAAGAAACAGGATCAATTCTGGCAAAGTTTAGTTCTTGTAGATAAAGCAATTTGTACTGTAATGTAGTCCATAAATTGAGATGATACGTATAAGCAGCTGCAGCAGCTAATAAAAATGATGGCGACTTCAACTATATGGTATCACAAAAGAATAGACAGGCGACATATGATACTTTGCCTTTTGTTCTCCAGATTATTGCAATTATCTATGGGCATATGGAAATCGAATATGTTTGAGATGGAATGGAATGGTGTCATCAAACACGCTATAAAAATATGCGACTGGCTGATTGGTTTCGTGGTATACTGAGGTGGAAATTCTTGCATTGGTCTTACAGCAAGGGTTCGCGCTTCTCTTGTAAACCTCATAAGAAATTTCCTTACTTCTTTCCCTGATCATAACTTTGCTGGAAATGATAAGACGATTCGATTAAAAGTATACCAAAAATAGAATCGTTCAATATACACAACCCATGAAGATAGAAAATACGGGAGTAAGTGAGAGGAATCCAAAGTTTCATATTGCACTATACATTAATTTGCACTAAGCTATTTTCCAACAAGTTGTTGCCCATAAATCGCTTGTAACTTTGAGCTACAAGTTTTAGTTTAACAATGAGGGTGTATGTAAGGTGGCTAAATGTCGGTGTCGGGAGAAAACCCAGGTGTGTCTAATATAAGGTGGCATATAACATTTCTTTCATCAGGTAGTACCCTTTTCATTATCGCTAAGGGAAGAGAAAACGTCTCCTTCGTTTTTATATGCGCTACTTTCCTTTCTTTGCACAGGGATGCAATAGTGTGCTAGTATTGTAGATGAAAATTCTATTAAAAGTTTGATGAAGTCGTGGAATTTTAGAGATTCTTTACACACATTGTGAGTGGAAAGTCGTATACTGACGATGACTAGCAGATTGTCAACTCGATTGTTTCGCCTTTTCAGTTTTAAACCTACACGCAACGCATTACTCCATGGAATGATATAAAGTAAAAATTACTTTTTGTTTAGCAGAAGCCTTCCATAATAACCTTACCATTATCACCCAGCGCCACGATTCTCTTACATCTCTCCGTTGTAACTACCATACTCCTCCTTGTTCCATGTATTAATTCTCACAGTCAAGCTGGTTTGCAAAAGTGTGCTCGTGCACATAAAGTTTAGAGACGACTAGAGAGAGAATGAGAGTAAATGGAAGCTTTTATATTCGTTCTGATGAAGTAGAGAAGAGACATATGAGTCATTTCTTCTCGTAACTTGTGCTAAGTCCTTCATCCCGAGGGGGGCATTTAATGTGCCTTCATTATTCTTCTCCTCCTGTGTGCATTCTTCTGTCTTAATGGTTTATCTGGAACAACAGAAAAGGAGTGAGCTTTTTTGCTGGAGAGTGAATGAATATTATGAACGAAAAGGTAGGAAAGCATTTGGTTGCCATACTTCACTTCATGGTATATGCATGGCTCATATGTGCAACATCAGTAGTGTGTAACAAGCAACAATGGAGTTTGGAATGTACCCCGACCTAAATTGTGTCATATGCTTATACTTGCTTCATTCACTGGATACGTGAACAAACTGTTTATTTTTGTTGTAAATTTACTAAACTTCTGACATTGTGTAGCTAGCTAAAAATTCCATATGTATTCAAAGTTGTTTCTTTAAATTGTTTTCATTTTCAAGTGACTGGAACAGTTGGATTCATATTTGTTTTCGTGTCTTTACTTTTCATCGGGAAAAACAACCGGAGATACATTTTTGAACTCTGTACTTCTACCTACGAAACTGTTCCTATATGCTCCATTTACTACACATACTCCCAAAAATCCAAAGTTTGAACTCCGCTGTGGGGGTTTGTGTGACAGGTTTTTAACTAACCAACTACCACCACCACAACAACTTCTCCGCCAACATCCTGTCATGTAGTATGCACCATCACAGGACAAACAAGACATGTTTTACTAGAGGAATATGAGATAGTTCCCAGTTTCATTTTATGCTTATCAGTGACGTAAACATTCCATATGTGTATATCATGCTCATAACGATCATGGGCTTGCATAAATGCATTTCATTCTCTTTGCCACCACGGTATCCTGTTCACAATTTATTATTATTACATGCAGACCGATGCGATTGTTCCTCGAAAAGGGGGAAATGGAAGCCGGAATTCGAAATAAGATTGACGCTAGTCAAATGAATCCATTTCCATTACTCAGTCTTTGTAAACGTGGTGGTGGTAGTGGCACAAAACTTGTGAATGTGATGTGAACATCATCTAAATGGGTTATGCAATGCACTACTACTCATCCAACGTCAGTGGTACGAACGAATGTATATGTACAAACTTTTCTCAGTTCTTTCTCTCTTGCTGAAGTAGAACGGAATTCGGCATTGTGTACAGTAATAGTTGTACATAAAAACCATAACGTAACTTACTCTGCCTATAAAACAGTATTACACACACGGAACAACGTGCCTTTCCATTTTCTCTCTCGAAGCAAATTGTATGAATGTGCTGGATATTCATGTTATCAGAACACAGTGTTTGTGAGGATCGATCGCTTTGTACTGCTACAACACGTAACGTAGTTGGTTGAGTGAAGGAGGAGACGGTTGGGAAAGTGAATTGGGGAGAGCTTGGTAAATTTGGCAGAGAAGTAGTGGTAAAGGCTGACATTTCCTCTTGCTCTCCTTCCACGAGTTCTTCTCTTTTATCTCACTAACCATATTATGCGCTTGAATTCTATGCTACTTCTGCTACGAAAAAGGAGAACCCATGTCGGGCTGGTTGTTTGATGTGCCTTGCCCTAACGGCAGTGCTCATGTCCTCTCTTTCGTTTCCCAGTTTTGTTAGCTCTCTCACTCTAGCTTCTTCCGTGTTCTCTGAGGATTTCTCGTTCCATAATAGGAAGCATATTATTTGTATGCTTTAGTTGAGTCTACTGTTGTACTAGGTAAGAAGATGTATAGAGTAGAGCAAACTTGTACACAGCGCCAGCTTATTATGTCAAGTATAAAAAAAGGAAAGTTTGGCGTAAGTAGCTCGAACAGTTTGCTAGTACTAGCGTTAATCATTCATCTCAATGGTCGTAAGATTCGAGTGCGATGCATTTTTCTTGAGGTTTTTACTAGTGGGGAGCTACAGTAAATATACGCGAGAAAAAAGGCACAAATCATGAAATATTTTAGTGGATTTCTTATGTTTTATAGAACAAAATATATGAACGTACGCTCATTCAAAATTAATACGTTGAGCTAAGAAAAACGTTGAGAAGTACTTTTCGCCTAATTTTTTCGCATCCTTTCCCTGCCCTGAATCAATTTATTTCAATCTACAGCTTTGAAATTGATTGAAGACTTTGGGTTGAATGTGAAAGGTAAACTCGTATGTTTTGTGTCAACGTCGGTTTGGTTTCTGCTTTCTTTTCGCTGGTGTACACTTTTTGGAGTTTTCTGCATTGCATATTCCGACTCTTTGAATACCATAGTGTTGAATCTTTTCGTACACACTTTGGTAAAACATTCATTCTGCCCTTAGATTTTATGTTTAATATAGCGTATAGTAGCTACCTTTCATTAATATTTTTATTTCCTGTGTTTCCCAAGGACCTTTTAACCATGACTTTACCACTTGGTAAACATTTCTATCAAGTAACAGCATGCATTCAATTTTCTTAGGGAACTCAAGTGGATAGTTTTGTTACAGTCACTCTCTGTCATTTCTACGTTTTGTCAGTGTACTCTAGCGTGTTTTATCCACTTTGTCTTAATATGTACACAGCAGCCATATTTTTAAAACCTGGAAAGCAAGCAACTGTTCTCATTTAAGTGGGGCCAGGAGCAGTAATTTCCGAATGAGATTCTCTTCCTTTCGTGTGTGTACATCGTTCATCTATGTAGAAAACTATTAAACTTTAACTCAATCTATATGACAGAAGACAATATGCCAGAATGCCAGTAGCAAAAATGTCATTTTGATTCTGCCTCTAGGGTCGGCTCCTTCCTTGTTGTATCACTTTATATAGTAATGTACTCTATTACGCTCAATATCGTATTCATATCGAGTTCCATCAACTTGCTCTGTATCGACTCTAAACTCTTTATTTACATGTAGCATGTTATGATTCAATTGCATAATCGTGTCGGAAAACTTGAAACGCTCTATTCATAAAACTTTTATAAGAATTTATTTTGGTTTGCCCTAAGTATTGTTGTGGAAAACCATTTTCCACTTCCCTCTTAGGGGTATTTAAATTATGAAGTCATTTGTGCTCCCTAAACTCGAATAGTCTGTTTTTCATCACTTTGGTGGGGGAGGGGAAATGATACATATATAGTATTTTAATGTCTGCTCTTATCGTTTTAATTGTTCTTTACAGTTGAGAGTGAGAATTGCATAATTATTATTCCACTACTCAGTAAGTAAATGTGTCGTGGATCAATACAAAAGAAAATAGCGATGGTGGATGGATGAGCAGCAGTTGTCGTGTTGGTTGAATGTTGAATTCCTTTCTTGTAAAGTGATTTCTTAATGGTGCATGGAAAGAGTAGAATATGGAATGCAATAAGTAGGCTTAGATTGTTGATGTCTTTAGTTGTTACGCTTGTGCATTTTAAGAGAAATGAAAATCCAACAGACAACTGCATTAACAGTTCTTACACTGTTGCTTGTTTAATTGTAATTGACAAAGTTAAGCTAATGTTCATTCTAAAAATCATACAGCTGTATTACGTAACCAATTTTGTCTCAGTAAACTTCATATCTGCGTGAGAGCTTTAACACGCATCATTTTACGTGGTCATTCATCTACTTTTGCATGTGGAGGTACAAATCTCTGCAACAATAAAAACTTTTCTTGCATAATTTACAGCCAAACTTTACTTTGTCATCATTCCTACTTGTTTTGTGTTGGTAGTTTTTTTTCAAACACGTATTGTGTCGTCCACCGATGCATGTTATCATGAAATGTTTGCTGAAACTACATTTGTGAATGAAAATAAAGGAAAAAATATCAACGTCATCATCGTCATCATCATTGTAGTCAATCTGATCGCTTTTTGAAATATTTATTTTTCACAGCTAGACTCACAATTTTCGCTTCTATTCTTTGGAATTAAAGTTAATTCTTCAAAGGAGTGAGCTAACAAGTTTGAAAAGAGTCGTTGCGCAATTCATGAAATGTTATGTATTAAATCTTTCGCGGTGTAGCTTGTAAGAAATGAGCACTGTACTTTTCATGCTATTTTTGTGTGTAGGTGGTCATGCGACGAGTGGGGTCGGATTTTTAGAAATTCATTGAATAATCTTGATCTCTTCTAAGCTCTAGCTGAATTGTACGAAGTTCAAAAATAATCTGCGCTCATATAGAGTATGTTTTTATTAGACTGAATCTGCAGTAGAATCGTATTATATTGTTTGAAATTCAAGGAAACGACTGTAAGATAAAATAACACTATGATTAAATCCAGGCATGTCTTCAGCGCACATTTTAGTCTGCTGTATAATCCGTGTATATATTTAGGCTTGAGATAGGCATGAACTCATTTACATTTTTTATATTCTACACAAAAGAGTGCGACATGTAATTATGATCATTACTCAAGTCCGAAGATCGTTTTTCTTCTAGTAAAATAATTATAAACATAAAACCATGAAATGCAGAATGTTGGGGGGAACCTCATCAAAGGTAGACTTTAAGCCAAAGCTGAGCTTGTCCGAGTTACATAAAGTATTCAATTTCAGCAAAGCACATTTCTTCCTAGTAAGTGCTTTTTAAGCATTATTATTTTTGTGTTTAACATTAAAATGAGAATGACACAACAGGTAATGCATAATGTATTAGAATCTGATCCCCTCTCACTAGTTTATCCCTTCCGTTTCACCAGCAAAGAAACTCGCAATGTTGTGCACATAATATGTGCTTAACAATAAAATTAAAAATCTACAGCAGCGTGCTAACATTATCATGACGTTGATTAAAATAGTAATGGGTTTAGGGTTTCGTGTGATATTAAAACAGAAATGAAAGATCTTGTTTGAGTTAGACAGGATTTACTCTAAAGCTCATTGCACAATAACACAAGTCGCAAAGGGTAAGCTCTACTTATTAAAAAGCTTTAAAAGATCGTAATGTGCTTCCAATTGTGTCAATCAACTATGGACGAGCTTCCCTTCTTTACCGAGAGCTCATTTGTACTCTGACATTACTTCAATTTCAACACTTTTATTCTACAAGGGAGTTAACCAGTGTTACACCAGGGGCAGTTCATTAAATCTGTGCGAGTATCACACTTGAATCGTGCACTTGAATAAATGGCATGAAGAGCAATTATGGTCGGTGCGAAGCAGAATATTGTTGGGAGTAGACACAGGATCAGATCAGATCAGCATATCAGACTATACATAATAAGTACCACGAGTTGCTTTACATTTGTCTACATCATCCAGTATTAAAGTTGTGGAGGTTGGAGGTGTTTTGTAGAGCAAACTATTCTTGCTGGGCGTGCTTAAAGAGAATGATACATTTAACTAAAATTGAAAGTTTAGGGCATATTGACTAAAAAGTGAAATGTGTTTTAGTAACGAATTTCAAGCCGGTTCCTACTTTAGGCGATTTTATGTCATTTGACATCACATTTGCATTTAGGCATCGTAAATATATATTGCTGGGTTGGGGCATAAATATTAAAGAAGTAAAACGTAACAGAACCAAATTTATCATGACATTATTAACACGTGGCAGATACTCTGACGTAATACGTAATGTATTACTTTCCTGCTATATTGTGATCATTTGATGCTGGTGACATGATGGCATTTTGACATGACAAAGAGATGTGGAATCTAATTGTTGTGTAACTTCATTTTATACTACGTACCATTGATGTACAAAGCAGGATTAATACCTTCGTTATACTTCATGAAAACGTCAAAGTTGGCATATATCGATCATACATTTATGTATCAAAATTTTAAATGCACTCTTCATTCAAAGCAGACTGCTTTAAGCAGTGTGCATATAGGGTGGTTCCAACGAAAAACGTACTTAAATTTTTTACGTTTATCTTCAAGATAAGAAGAATGAGAGCCAAGAAGAATGAACTGTATAGAAAACGGAGAGGCTGCGATTGTAATGTACGAGAATATACTAAGTGGACGATTGTTAAGTTAAAAAATATACAGTATCGATCAAATTCCTTCATAGCTAAGGGAAGCGTTATGTGAACCATTCTTTTGATTGAATCATTTCTACATAATATTCTTAGTTGAGTGTACTAACGTGTGTGACTTAAGTAACTGTCTCTTTGTATGGATGAATTTTGATGATATCTCTGCAAAGTATTAACATTTTACGGTGGGTTGGGTGCTCGTTGAATTTATCCGCGCACCATGTCAGTATTTACTACAAGTTGTACATAAACATATTATCGAAATAGTATTTGTTTGCAAGTAGGTAATAAATAATCAACGTTGTTGGATGTATTTGAAATGTTTTGAAAGGAAATGGACTGTTAACGAAATCGCTTAAAGTCGAGGTGAGTCGGGGTTCACTCCCACTTCGATCGTTATCAGTTTTGAATTACAAAAGTGACGTAGACATTCATTTGAGCCAAGGCACATCGGGTTAACGCTTCGCTAGCCACTGAAATTCATTTTGAAGTTAGAATTTTTAAAATATTAAGAATCGAAGTATTTCGTGTACATCTGACATCAGTATTTTTGTTTTGTAATGACATGAGCATTATTATCAAAGCTGGAAGGCGCATTCGTTCAACCTCAACCTTCAGAAATTTTATTACGTAGATGAATACAATGAATCGTAGTTATGCGATTGTTACGTTTGTCTGTCTGTCTGTCTGTCTGTCTGT
>JAQIXW010000891.1:0-23502 GCA_034700685.1 Willowsia buskii
TAATGTAGCTAAGCGTAATGCTCCTAGATAACTATTCGAACTCTCCTGTCAAACATAAGTTGCACAACAGAGAATGAATTCTGAGAAATAAGCAGGGAGCAAGTTGGGTACAGTTTCCATTGTCATCTTCATATTATCTCTTTGCTCGAGGAACAGAGAAAGGATTTCTTTTCTCTTTTCCAAATACTTTGTTCTTCCCTCGTCTCACTCTCTCTTCTTCCTCTGAAACAGGTTAAGCCCTAAATGGTTGGCTTCCCATTTTAATTTCTCAGACAGAGCAGCTCTAAAAACTCAACAGCTCGATGCGGATATCATCAACTCTTTCTCGAGAACAGTTATTTTGAGAAAAAGAATTTGAATTCAAGCTCAAGTAGCTTGAATGAATGCATTACTTACGACATACTTAATTCTAGCCCAATGCTGTCTTGAACTTTAACTCGATCTACTTAAACTTTCTACTACTAAGGATTGATTTGAATGCTTAACTCGATCGTGCAGGCACACAAGCGCATTGAAATATATTTATCATCAAGCCATACAAATGAAATCATCCCCTTTTCTTTTCCCAAAATTATTCACCCTTTCCATCTTATATGCACGATGCTTGCTACACTTATTATTTCGTTTCCAATTGAAAGAATTAAAATAAAATACAAACAGAAAATAAGATTATATAAAGAAGGCCCTAGTTAGTAGTGAATCACAGGTACATGCATAACTGGTATGAAAGGTGAGGTAGGAAAATATATTAAATCTATGCTTAAATCTTTATATTATCATCATGGCTCTAAAATGTGAGGGAGCTACTCATGCAATAATCACAGAAGAGCAGACGAGACAGAGAAACGTGTTCGGATTATTTATTTCTAAAAAGAATCATATTGTTGTTTGTAGTAATGAGCATGTCATGAAAATGAGAGGAAGTGATTACTACATGTGAGCTCACTAAAATAAATAAATAGTAAGGATTATTCTTGTCTTAAAAATTATAACGAATAAAAATTCTTCATAAACTCTAAAGATCCTCTACATCATGTCAATATACATGTTTCATTTTGAATCCAAATTTGTTTGCTAAAAAGATAAAACGTATCAAAGGAAAAATAATTTTTTCTCATGTATTTCCGCGTGCTTGGGCAAACAAAAAGTTTATATGGAATTACAGACTTATTTCTAGTGCAAAATCAAAGGGTTAAAACGTATCCAACTAAAACTTCAACAAGAATCAATGTGTACGTCTGATCTTTTTTGCTAATATATCTTCCTTGCTCAATGAACCAAAGCCCACTTGAAATAAGCTTAAAATACGCAGAGATCCAGACAAAGTTCATGCATACATTTAATTACTACATGCTTACCATATTATAGTTTTAAACATTCTTTCCTACAAATTTCACAAGAGTGGCTTTATGATGAAAGAGATGATGGCGCGATGAGCAAGAGATTTTTTTCTCCTTTCCCATCTAGAAGAAAACTCTTCTCGTGAATTCAAGTGTGTACAGCGAGCTCATAAACAATGTTCGGCTGTAACGTGGATGATGAGAAGAACAGGGATGAAAACAAGTTTAATCTCTCTTTTATTTTCAGGGAAAGAACTTTTTTCCGCTCTTTTGTCCAATTTACTTGATCTCTTGCAAACAAGTTCATGAAGCACATATACTGAAAAAATCATATATACCTATGTAACTTGCTTCTCACTTTCTAACGCGTACACACATTTGTATGCCTACTGCCTACCACCTTTTAAAATTGTGTAAAAAAACACTTATTTTTTTACGAAGCAAGCAATGAGAAAGGGCCTATCTTTAACTTAATTTTGTTCCGTTTTAATTTGACAAACTCTTTTGAGAAAAATAGGAAGAAATCATATAATCATGACAGGAGTAGTAGCCTAAACTTTAAACCTGTATGCTTTTACCCTTTACCTCGTTTAAATAGAATTAAATTACTTTTTTTCTCTATTCTACAAGCAAATAAAATGTCGCAATCACGAACTTATTATACTTATTTATGCCATGGAAGGGAGTACAGACAAAGGAGAATAAAAAAACCTTTGTCTGCTGGATTCTGATTTTTTTAAACATGTGAAGCCGCTTTATTTGCTAAGGATTCTTTCTCTTCTCATCTCCCAACTTTTTTCGGTTATGCCTACAAACGCTGCGTATTATGTTGTATGATGAGATGACTATAATGCATAAGCTCAGTGGAGAAGAAAGAGGTTTAAATATTTGCAAAAGAGAAGGAAGTAGAATAATAATAATAATAATAATAAAGTAGAGAAAAGAAGACAGATGATATGCATACTTACGTAAATGAATTGTCAAAGTCACACAGTTTAAGTCTCATCTTGCCTTCTTTATTCTGGCTTGTTTTACTCCCGCTTTATAGACGAATATCTGCTAACTTCTGCATGAACAAAGGGCAAAGATTTTTTTATTTGGTCTTTTTATTCTTGAGAGTTGTCTCCTCTTAGCATTTTCATCTCATTTCATTTATTTGAGAGCATTTTTTTGCTGTACATGTTTTCATCTTGCAACGTGATTTTTCATCTCGTAATCTCCTCAAAAGACTCTGTATCTGTGAGACTAGGTATTATTTACTCTCCGTTTGACTTTGATACGAGTGAACAATAAACTACGTACAATTTTTCATCATTTTTGTATTCTTAATTTTTTCTTCTATTTTTTCTTTGAAGGTAACACTTAGTCAATTGATGAAAGGCCAATGGCCACAAAATCTCGCTGAAGACGTGAAACGTCGGTTTGACCAATGGTACGCCACTCATTTCCAGCAGCGTTTGGGCAGCAGTCTGGAATCCTTACAGAATCTTCCCCATCACCATCATCATCAATCTGGTGCTGGTGGACCTCACCATCATTTGGCAGCTCTCACTAATCATTCATCGGGACCTGGAGGAGTCTCATCATCATCTGGTCATCATGGAGGTGGTGGCTCATCTTCTTCCCGTGAAAATGGAGGCTTATCATCACCTCTTTCCTCCTCTCATCATCACCACTCTCATCATGGCTCTGGTGGTGGTACTGGTGCTGGTCATTTAGTCAATGGGGCGAATGGAGCAAGTAGTTTATCTTCCGTGGCTGCAGCCGCAGCGGCAGCCGCGGCAGCAGCAGCTGCTGCTGCTCATCATCAGGGCAATCCTCATTTACACCATCATCTTCACCAATCATCTCATGCCGATCTCCAGAGTGCAGTTGTGGCAGCTGCCAATAAGTCATCTTTTGATGGGGGCAATGAGGAACACCCTGGAAATCATCCAGTATTTCATGGCTTGACCACACAGAAGACGAGAATGAGAACTAGTTTTGATCCGGAAATGGAACTTCCAAAGTTGCAGCAATGGTTTGCAGAAAATCCACATCCTTCACGGCATCAGGTAATTTAGCGTTTGTAATGATTTTGTAGTTATGTTTAAACCGAGAAAGTGTAGAAAAACTTTTAGCAGTCAGTGTGAGTGTGATTATTTATTTTATGAGGCTTCTAATACATATTGTTTTTTAGATCCAACAATACGTGCGTGAGCTGAACAGCTTGGACTGCCGTAAGGATCGGAAGCCTCTGGACGTGAACAATGTGATTTACTGGTTTAAGAATGCTCGAGCTGCTCAAAAGAGAAATGAGCTCCGGTACAATGGTCTCGCCGCATTTCCCCATGCTGCCCTTCACCACCATCCTCACCACCACCAGCACCATCATCAAAACCCCATCTCTGCTGCTGCCATCCATTTGCACAATCAAGCACACAATCAGCACCATTCCCATCATCACACTGCAATTTCTCCAGATGACGATGACAGTAGACATTTACACCACTCCCAACATCATCACCGTGTTCCTCGCTCATTAGACTCGGACCATGAACAAGAAAACTCGCCAGAAGGTGATGATTCAGAAGAAAGCGGTGGAGTAGCTGGTGGCAGGGAAGACAGAGACTTCGCTCATCGCCAACATCAACACTCCCATCATCATCATAACATTAATGACTCGCGAGTTTCACGAGCTAGTAGTGAGGATATCAGTACCACGGTTGCTGGAGGAAAGGATCATGAAAATGATTCTGCAGATGAAGAGGACGTTGAGGAGGCAATAGATGATGGAATAGCAGCAACTTCACGAAAAATGAAACGTGATCCGTTGGACGATATTCCCGAGAAGGAAAGGATAGCAGCGGGAGACAATGGAGATGGCTGTGAAGACGAGGAAATGGATACAATGGATTTAAATCGAGCCACAAATTTGGCTGGTGACGAGGATGAGGATGCGGATGAGGGTGGTGAAAAAACAAGTGAAGAGAGAGCGAAAGCGGAAAGAAAAAGCAAGGTGGTTGTGAAAGAAGAGCAGCAGCAGGAAGATGACTTTATCAGTGTGGATGTGGAGCTTACTGAGGGACGGAGCCCGGGCGACTGCTGCAGTAACAACAACGAGCCAAAGGATTTGAGCGGTGGTGGAAGAAAGATTGGAAGCAGATCCACTGAATTTGACGATGAACATCATCATCCCGAGAAAGAGGATTCAGTTTCACCCGCAGTTGCACAACAAGCCGGGGTGAGTAATAACAGCAACAGCAGCAATGATAAAAACAAGGACGTCAGTGGTGGTGAGTCTCGGCTTACCCCAGATGATGATCCACTCCATCCGCAACAGCAGCAGCACCACCGTCATGTGAGTAACCATTCCACATCCTCATCCATGTCGCCCCGTAGCTCGCCTGGAGTATCTCCCAGCCACAATTATGATTTCTCTGGTGCTCCATCAATGGTGGGTCGATTTCCTGCCATTTTTGAGCATCCCTCATTCATGGCATACAGACACTTTAATTCATTCAACTTTGGTGGAGGAAATTTTCCTGGGTCTGGGAGCGTCGGGGATGGTGGGCCAGTGGGATATGAATCTGCTTTAAGTATGGTGGCTGCCAGCACAGCGAGGGGGAAAGGAATGTTGGCTCAGGGTGGAAAGCCTTCTCCTCCCGGCGCTAGTGGACTAGATTTATTCCATGAATTTCAAAATGGACTTCCGGGATTAATGCCGGGAGGACCAGGACGACCAGGATCATCTGGAGGAGGCGGCGCAGGCAGTGCTGGTGATCCACTTGGTAGATTAAGGGGTGATGAGCTATGCTCTCCGAGGGGAGTCTCTAGTGCAGATATAATTTCCTCCATTATCAATTCCAATCGGGGTGGTGGAGCAGGTGGAGATATGGGAATGGGCCCACTCAACCTTGGTGCTCATCATCATCACTTGAATCATCATCCGAGTCAAAATTCCCTTGCATCGAGTCTAGATGAGCGGAGAAAACGGAACAGAACGTTTATCGATCCTGTAACGGAGGTACCCCGTTTGGAACAATGGTTTGGTCTCAATACACATCCTAGTCACAATCTCATCCTCAAATATACGGACGAGTTGAATCGCATGCCGTACAGGCAAAAGTTTCCAAAGTTGGAACCCAAAAATGTACAGTTTTGGTTTAAGAACAGGCGTGCAAAATGTAAACGGCTGAAAATGACCTTGTGAGCAAGGTTATTCCAGTGAGCCCCTGTAGTTCACTCTATCAATTTAATGCATACACAATATGACGTGTGAAAACAAATTAGCACTTTCCTTCAATTTCATAAAATTTCTTACATTCCCATGCATGCAACGAGATAACTCAAGTCGTCCTGAGCTAGTGTAGTATCCTCCTGGGGCTTCTGTGTATTTATATTTTGTAATTATATGGAATGGTAAGAAATAGCTTTATTATATAAAATGTTAACGCGTTATGCATTAAAAACACATTCCAAAATTTAAACTATTTAAAATAAACGTATAATATGTACTTAATGATCAATATCATGTCAATGTGACCATGATTGTAACAATCACAAATTACCAGTAGATTCGAAAAAATCTCAACTAACTATAGCTTTTTGGAAACGTTTTAATTATTTTAGAAATGAAGTAGTTTTTACAATAATTTGTTTTTTATTTTGTAAATTAGTTTTTCTTTTAAATTGCAACTAGAAACTGATCAGGAAAACTGATGTAGTTTAAAATAGAGCGTAGTTACGTAGTTGAGTATTCAATTTTATAAGAATAAAGGATTTTAAAGATATGATAAATAATATAGTAGAGTTAGCGTTGAAGTGTTAAAATAATTTACCTTTGTACATAAATTGGTTACCTACATAGTATGCAGTAGCAGTAAAGCGAGTTAGGCAATTAGGTATCATAGCCCTTTCCCTCTTTGGAATGGAATGAATGAGTGGCAACCAAAATAGTTTCCAAATCTGTATTTCTGCCCTTTCCATTGTTTTGAGGAAAGGTTCAGAAATTTTTATTTACGGTTATTGTACAGTACAACACGCAAACATACCTAAAAGAGTTTTAAAATCTTGAGAAGCTTCAGAATCATAGAAGTATGTGTATATTATATATAAAAGTGGAACATTTTAATAAAAATCTAAAAATATGTATTATTGAAACCACGAGGCATTTACTATTAGATATAGAATAGAAAAGTTTAGACATATAGATATATAGAGTATGTAATTTAGTAATCTTCGATTCGATATTATTGTGGAATGTATTATGTATTATTACGATAATTGCTTCTACCAAAGGCTTCTTCAGATAAAAATGAATAGGGAATGAATGTTTAAAAGTATAATAGTAAGATATTAAAACAAAAATTTATTCAAAATCATAAAAAATAAATATTATAAATAGTAAATCATGATGATGAATAAATAATGTGTTTTGAAAAGTAGCTTTGTCTTTTGTTCATGACGATGATTGCCAAACTTTCTTTCAGCATAATATTATGTGACTCGGCTTACTTGCATTGCATTCATATTAAAACAGTTTAACATTTCACCACTGAATATTTCACTTCATCCCCCAACTCATTTCAGAAAATCAAAATGGAATTTATTGCATAATATCATGGTCAAATGACTGGGGCACTTATATGAGTTAAATAAATAAAATGCTTTTGCGCTTGGGCCAACGATTTCCAGGTAAGTTCGTTGCAGACCTGAATAAGCACAAACAAGGCGAATGAATCGAATAAAGGATGAGATGATATGGGCATGATATGAAGCACTGCATCATCGCATTATTCTGGCTGGTTACCTCTCATCATCTCCCAACAAACACACAGAGAAAGAGAGTGAAGAAGACCATCAAAGGATTCGGAAGTAAACATTAGGGAAATAAATAAATAATAAGCAACAAGAGGACACAAGAAAACGCTGTACTGGACTGACTCTTTAGAAAATCAAAAGCGTTTCTCTCTTTCTCCTTTCATAATTGATCGTTTTTCTTCCTCTCTTTTATATCATGCTATTCAGCGGGTAAGTCAGATGAAAGAAAGTCAGGCTCAGTCAGTCAGCCAGGGCAGGGCAGAGAGATTCAGAAGAGTAAGTTCATAATTCAATCATTTAAAAAGTTATCTAAAGCAGACACACACTCCATATTTTAAACAGTAAATCAGAGAATCTGCTCTGTATTTTAGAAAGTTGATGGGCACTCCAGACTTGAAGTTCTTTTATTCCAAATCTAGCTAGAAGCATTTGTGTGTTTATAGGAACCGAATACTCCACATGCCCACATTGCTCTCACAGGAATCCCTTTCTCCCTTTTCTTCTCTTTGGAGTTGTCGCTTTTGGGGAAACGTGAAATGAACTACATAATATGCTGTGCACTCACTGGTACAAACAACGTATAAAATGCTCATCTCTTACAAAAATTTCGCTCCCGACTAGATCGTCTTTATTGCAGTAGTTTGATAGTTCAACCCGCTCAAACAATTTTGCATATATTGGGTTTGGGTAGTATTTTCATATCTGAATATGCTATAAATTTATATCCTTTTTTGCACGAGATTCTTGACAAACTTTTATAATGCATAGGCGGTGATATATTAGAGATGTAAATACATACCTGAATCAGTTATTAATTACTCCATGTGTGTTGTTGGGGATATGCAATCAGTAATATGGAGGTAGATAATTAAGAGGCCTTGAATGATGAGGTAGGTAATTCAGAGGAAACTTATGTGATCGAAATTCTACAGGCAGAATCATGTAATGTGATCCAGGACTAAAACTTCGACAGCCAAGCTTTTTGAAGAGATTCATCATCATTATTATTATAGCACTTCACTCACAGAGATGATTTATTATGACTGCGTGGTCAATGTGGCTTGGTCACCACTCATGTACATTAAGATAATTAAACATTTACTTGCTCTAATATCAACAAAATCAAGTGGAGATGCGATGATGTTTGTAATTCTCCGGTTTGGTGGGTGGATGGAAGCAAACCAGTAATAACATGAAATGGAAGGTATTCGTTTACTATTTTTACTCTATAGAGAAAGCACTATATACTATATTTTTCACCATGTTATATGAAATTGCAAAGGTTTCCTAGCTATATAAAACACTTCCCAGAATTCTCAATTTTTCTGATTTTTATGCGAAATGTAGAATGAAAGGATATAATAACACGTAGATGAATGCATCTGTAATCTGTGCTAACTTCCTTGAAAAACTGTTATTTATTCAGCACAAAACTCCATTTTTTGTATGGTATAGCGGATATTTCCTAAGTTGATTTTAAACTTTGATATGTGCTCATTTTTGGGGGAATTTTATAAATTCAGATTTATTGATTTGTTGGTTTGTATTGTAAATCAGTCGGGGAAGACGAGTCCAGAGTATTATTTGTCGATTTCGTGGCATAATAGTAGCAATTATAATTTTAGAATTCTAAATTTACGGCAATGTTTCTCAGGAATCCCTTCACATTCCAAACATTTTTTATCTAGAAAAAATATCAAAATTTCATCGCATTGTATGCATTAGGAATCCAAATATTATGCAGTCTGTTGTTTCATATAGTAGTAATAATTTTGTTTCTACACACAAAGGTAAATGTGTCACTTGTTTAAGAAAAACATATAATTAATTACTAAACAATAATTTTAAACGACCCAATATTTCAAAATAGTAGTTCAACCTTTACCTTTGAGAAGTCATGTTCATAAAACACATTATGTGTTAACATTAATTTAAACTTTAAAACAAAAGTAAAATACGGACTGGTGATAAAGAACCTTTTGCATAATATACGATAATAAAAACAGTTATCTTATACACAAATCAGTAATTTGCGTTTCGTGCAGCTGTAGCAAAAAGATTTGGTAGTGCGAGATTCCCAAACGTTTATGAGATATTATATTTCGCTCTATCGCCATTCAGGCATGATGTCACATCTTCATCACACAAAAAGCCATTCAATCGTCATCACCATACTTGTCAATTTCAATTTGTCAGTGAGTAGTTCCCCTCGCTCCTCCAACTCATGACTAGCAACTATCTACTGAGTTTATTTGCACAGCCTTGCAATACATATTTTAACTCAGTGAAAGGCGGATTGGTTCATTTAACAAAATAGTAATTATCGCCATTCGACCTTATTCAGCGAGAATTATTACCATTTGAAATACGATGAAGATCTATTAATAATGGGAATAATTGGGATGCACTTGAAGACATGCATTGTACATCATCGCTCATCAAAATTTTTTCTCGACTGTGTATGTTTCTTCATATTATTCTATCTTTTGAGCTATGCCTGTTACAGGGATGATGGCGATAAACAATAAGGAATCTATCTTGAGAGAGGTCTCGTCTAGGCACATAAAAGTACACTACGATGGTCTTAAAACATCGTCCGTGACTGACTTAGACGAAGAATTAGAGACCTAACGTCATCATCAGTCACAACAAAAAATATTTTAAAATCCCTGCAAACCCATATTTATGAATGGACGCGCAGGTTTTTTGCAAAGTCATTGTAAATTTTTTCAGGTACGTGAGAAGCAACATCTGCATTTATGTAAGTGGTGTTAAGTTGGTAGTCGGTGTAGCATGATTGCACTTGCATAAATTATCGAATATGATGTGCATAGGTATATTATGTGTTAGTCCAGGTAGGATGAAGCCACCATGTGAAATACCGTCTTCAATTAGCATTTTTGCCAGGCAGATGAGTGAGTAATATTGCATAAAATAAGTATGTATTAAATAGACACTCAAACCAATCAGACTACCAATAACATTTTTGCAAGTCAAAAATTTGACACTTATCGTTGAAGTGTTAAGTTACAAACTAGCAAGGTGTCTTAGTACCACTACAAAATATCTTATCTTCTTCTTTGACTAATACAAGGTGTTGAACACTCGTACCGCTTTTGAAAACAAATTCTTGGTATTAAACAATTCTCTGTGTTTGATGGTTTATTGTTGGTATTACGCGTATTACAAGGTTCTTGTAATAATTATTATATTATAGTCCTTAAAGGTACCTGAAAACTGCTCTGGTGTAAATTAGAGTTCCCAAACTCATAAAACGGTACTTAATATATTTCCAACTTTGTACCTGTAAGTCTTAATTTTGCTTGGAGCCAATAGGATATAATTCTGCTACATTATTATATTTACTTTCTAAGAATTGATTGAATAGCTACAAATAAAAATCAATCATGGAATAGTAACCATTTTGGTTGAATAAATCAATAGAATGAAGAAGAAAAATCGTTTCAGAATAGGATAGATTATTATGAAATACATTACCTACACATTTTTTTGTTGTCTGTAAAAGTGAAGTAACATCTTCACTGCTTTTGATTAGTGCATACTTATGTATAGGTATATATGATTGTGATTATAAATCGCAATCAAATTAATAGTGAAAGGTATTTTTGTAAAGATTAATTGTTGTTTTTTATCTTGTATGAAGCGGAGGGGGCTTGACAATTATTGCAAATTAATTCAAACAGTAGTGCTAGTTAAACTTTTGAAATATGCCTTCCTCAACTCAAATACCATTCAGTATCCATGTTTTTCATGAAGAGCTTACAAAAATGTGAACCCATAATATACTAGGTATATATATGCCCATATGAAATCGTGCTTTATTATGTTGAAAAGGCCAACATAGGAGTAGCTGGAGACGAAAATAAAATGATTGAGCAGATGAAATACTGAAGATTTTTAATAAGCATAAGAACATCTTTGCAAAATTGCTTCTCCATTACCCCATTACAAATTGGCTCTCCGTACTTTACATGGTTGGTTTTGGTATTCTAATCATCTAATTAATCACCTTTTATTTGCATGGTGGCTAGTTGACAGCAGCAGGGAACAATAATAATGAAGCAACCCCGTGGCAATTGTATTTAATTGCAGCTTTAATTATGTTTTAAGTATTGAGACCTCGTGGTGAAAACGCGACACACACAACAATCTGCAATGAGAAGTATCTTTGAATTCCATGTTATTGGGTTGTTTAATGTAATATTTATTGTCTCACACTTATTGTTAGAGCTCTTACTTAAAGTGTAAGTAATTATTCAATTTTGTACATGTATACATACGTGAGTTAGTAGTACGTACGTAGTACCTTACATTGCATTACAACACATCACACTACATGTAAGTAAACATTGTTTAAGAAGTTCTTAAGATGTATGAGCACGTGTTGTTTACCTTTTCTGTGCTCATTAATGCAAATCAACAATATTTCACGCTTCCTTATTTGTTTGTTGGAGTGAAGATTTCCGCTAGTCTAAAAAATTTAGATACATGTATTTTCTCATTGATCATGTAAAGCACAAAGATAAATGTTAAGCTTTCATTCATACGTTTTCCTTGTCTCAATTTTTTTAAACGTTTTGGAGTAGCTATATGAAATGATGTCAAGTAAAGTAGTAATCAATTTTAAAATGCAATAAAAGGATCGAATAGTAAAGATGTATTAGGATATTTACAGAATGAAACTAATTTTGAAACAATGCGGATATTAAGTCGGAAACTCTAAATCAGTTTATCGTCTGTGCAGTTATGCCCAAGTAGTACCTTATTTGGACTAAAATTTAAATCGTCTCAATAATTATTGCTATTTTCCCCTGCGATTTTACAACATTCAAAAATCCCGTGGAGGGTGATTATAGCCTTTGGATTATTGACAATAGGAGTTCCTCCTTCGTCCTAAACTCTACTCCGTCTCCACCTCTTTCTAATTGTTTCTGTCGCTGTCAGTTTCACTTAATGTCGAATTGTCAACACGATCATATTATCTTGTATGACAATCGCTGTGCGTACGTGAGACATAATACCAATTTCCCATTTTGTTGCGTACTACCTACTACTGTATTCTCTTATAACTATGATCTACACAACAAGCCAAAATTTACCACGCAGAACAAATAATATGTGCCTACTGACAGTCTAACTGGCGTTTTCTTCTGTCTTGTCAACCATAAATCACATTTTTTCTGGGTTTTATTGTTATGCAATGAATTTTGTTAAATAATTTTATATGATGGAGATTTTTGAGTCTTCATGAAAAATCCCGTCATGATTTTTTTTCTGTTAAGCGCTAGCTATTATCAACATTTAGGATATTAAATGCAAATGCTACGCATAACTTTTATTATTATGAAAATGGTCTTACAGTGTTCTTGGTGAGTAGATGAAATGAAGAAAGGAGGTCTAATGACAGTAACATCCCAGCATATAATTATTTCTTTCTGTTTAAAACGTCGCAATCATTGTCGTCCGTACCTACTCGCAACCCTTTATCAGCGTATTAAATTTCATTCCGCATACCTTAAAACTATCAGTCTTGATCGTAAAAACTGTTGTTTTCAAACCTGTCGGATAGGGGGAGAAATATGATCCTCATATAATTAGGTGTCCTATTACATGGCGATTTTTTTTCCAAACCTAGCCTACTAACATGCTTGTTGTTATTCGCAAGTCCAATGTGTAGGTGAGTACATAATATGCATTTGAACAATATTGTTCTTTGT
Source organism: Willowsia buskii (assembly GCA_034700685.1). Taxonomy (NCBI): domain Eukaryota; kingdom Metazoa; phylum Arthropoda; class Collembola; order Entomobryomorpha; family Entomobryidae; genus Willowsia; species Willowsia buskii. The sequence goes on from JAQIXW010000891.1 coordinate 12,881, forward strand.
CATAAATTCATAAACGTACTAGTGCTACGTAATAATAATAGTAATAATCTCCACGCACATGCAATGCAACCTCAGCCAAAGTCTTAAAGATGAATACAATGTGTCCGAAAGAAGAAAAAAGCTTTCTAAAAATAAATTACGCAATACCTCCGGCTAAAAAATCCAATGTTTTGTTTACTTCTTTAATTTACTATGTGACCAGATAAATTTCACCACCAGCGAACATAATGAGAAATGGTAATATTTAATAATGTGTTAAGTATACTCACGGTCCCAAAATAAAAAATTTTCCTCAACGTGTGACATACGGTGATTGATAAACACCACACCACGGTAAGTATCCATCCTCTTGTCGTGATGATCATCGTGAAGAAAGAACGGATTTAGGCCAAAGATAAAACGGCTATTTGGGCTGGGACTCGCATGGTATTGTTGTCAATATTAATTATGCAAGCGTGTCTGCCAAAACCTATGATGGAAGAGAGAACAGTAATCTGTCATGTAACAGGCATCAAAACAAAAAAGGAAAATCGAAAGGGTTCAAATTGCATTTACACACATGTTATATGAGGATGAAGAATGAGAGAAGGAACGAGCGAGTTAAAAAATGAAATCGACAAGATATATTATAATATATGGGTGCTTCTGCGACATACAATTCAAACGAGAGAGAATTTAACGTGTTATTTTCTTAAGACCATGCGTACTTGGTCTCATTGCATTGCACATAAATTTGCATTTATTATCTTGGTACAAACGGTAACTTTGATGCTTTTACTAATGCGTACATCACTAAAACTAAGATATCTGTTTTTACAAAATAAAATATTATTGTTCTTGTTTGACTATAACAGTTTTACAATTTGGAATTTTGCGAGATTGGCTGCTGGTTGACCTAGATCAGAAACTCTTCTTTGAAAATGTTAAAAAATATTCATCTTTAAATGCGAACAATGACAAACAATAATATGATATAATTGCCTGTTGATAAAATTAAATTAAATTAATGGATAAATCTGTGAACTGTATTTTTGAGGCAGAGCGCGTATACTAAAAAATAGTTAATCTCTTCATGTTTCTATCCATTTTGAGGTATAAAATGTACAGAAAATGAGCAGTCATTATATTCCTTATGATCATCACCATCGGCGTCAACGTGTTCTTCACCACCTTCACCGTGTCAGGATAATAATTATAAAAATGATTTAAATAAAATATTATCCACGAATTACTGTGGTTGCTGCACTGCCTGAGGTGGAAGAATGGCCTGGAACCTTGGCTTAGAAAATTGTTTCTGTGTTTGCCGTTGGGGCCTTCCTCCTCTTTCTTGGAGAGGTGGCAGGATTGGTCCACTGAGCGGCGAGTATGGCTTATCATTGGGAAAGTGAACAACGACCTTGTCAACTGGTTCGTATTGCAAGTTGACACTGGGTTCTCCAGCGGGTGAGGATGGCACATCCACTTGTGCATCATATGATTGTTCTGGTTTCTTAAGCAAAACGTTGATCTTGGGTCCTTGTCCTGCAGTTGCCTTGAATCCAGCCTTGATGAGCTCTTCGATCTTGTAGTTGGGTACTTCAATGTCCAAGATTTGTTGTTGTCCTCCGTTGCTTTGAAGCCAGAGAATATGCTCAGATCTGAGGGAAATTGCGTCTTTGTTAACTCCTTCGCAAACGAATTTATACCGTCCTGGAGAAACCTCTTGACGCTGGCACTCTACGTTCAAGTTGCCTCCGGAACCACCCCCGGAAGCTCCAAAATTCCCTGGTCTGCTGGCATAGCTCTCACCGAAGGAAGCACCAGCTCCAGCTAATTCACCAGAGCTTCCACCGTTATTACAGCAGTTAGCTGCACCTGAGGAACTGCTACCGGCACTGTAAGAGTATCCGCCTTGTGGATGGGGAAGACCGGAAATGAGCAGGGCACCGTCTGCTACCACCAACAAAAATACCTGTGCAGTTTGCCATGAAAAATCAATCACAACAAAAATTAGGGCACTAAAATAAAAAAAATCTCCAAAGACAAAAATAAAACCACTTCAAAATTCACAGGTAACTTTACACTCACCGCTATTCTGTTCATGATTACTTCAAAGTTTAAGCTTGAGAAAAATTTGCAACAATAAGACTAGAGGAATCACTTTCAATTTTTTTGGGAACTCGAAAGCACCCTGGCTTTCGGGAACGAGGACGCACACAAATTCGTTTTTTATTGATGCAATTTTTCCTATCCAAAGCAGCGATGCTCCTATCTCCAAGAATGGCTATGATGAAGATGACTTAACTGGTGGTCCTGCAAAAAGAAAATGTTAGGATTTGACAAGTTTTGGCCCGCTTTATAAAGCATTGCGTTGTTCAATAATTTGTCCTTCGGAGGAAGAAGGGATGTACAATTTCATATTGCAAGTTTTAAGTCTCATATTGTTCCCTTCAAAATCTTTTCAGTTTCTCTCTCTGGTCTTCTTCTTGTTCTTCTGGTGGTGTTGATGGATGATAATATAAAAATAATAAGTGATATAACGATTATTTAACAGCATCATGACATGACACATATTCGTACTGTTACAAACGATGATGACGATTATGTGAATGCATGCATTATTGCTAAATACTTAATCACAAGCTGTCCTCTCCCTCTCTGCTGAGACGTCACCGAGTATAAAACTCTAAAAAAACTAATGCAGGCATGCACATTTACTATCCATATCGTCTTAGCTATAATTCATAATAATAATGATGATACAGTCTCCGTAGGTGAGTGCAAAGATGTTTGCATTTTTTAAAGACCGGTATTAGCGACATGGCTATAATATTTTCTACCTTAACCCTACTTCTCTACCTCATATAAAAGCAGGCAGCAACAGTGAATATTATATAAGCTGCAATTATCGCTATTGTCATAAATGGTTGAAGATGATGGTGAACACATGCGTATACTGTATTCTATTACCATTACTATTATTACTTTTCATTTCATATTCACTGTGAACAAGAAAAATACACTGCAAAATCTAAGAAGGGATGAACGCAATTACGGGGAAGAAAGATGAGTACAAATATTGATGCTCTGGGGCTGCTTTGCAATGCCTATTTGTATCCTTGCTTATTATAAAGAAAATATAAGCTTACCTTAATATGTCGCTCTTAAAAGTGTTTTTATATTACTGTTAGACGTTATTGTTTCATTCGTCAAAATACCATCATTCATATCAGAAAAGACCTGTATTGTATGTCGTATATGTTTATAGGCTACAGCAATTAATTTTGCGCGCTTCACTTTCGTTTTTTATGTTTGGTTTAGTTAGATTATTTTACTTACATATCGTATTGCTTACATTGCACTGCCAAAAGAATCAGGCCAATCATTTTCCCATAATTTATGTCACATCGTTTCCAGTGAGTCATACATATAAATCTATAAAAAATGAATCTCAACCAAAAATCTCCGACTTAAACTTTTCCGACGACAGTTTTGTGATTGGTGTCTGTTTCATGGTTTCAGTTTTTGGCTTTAAGTGAATTTCTACGGAATTTCTCTCTTTAAGGAATACATACTGCAAAAGAGGAACAAACCCCAATTTTCTCAGAAACTCACCCGCAAAATCAGGGTACCGATTACTCAGTATTCGAAAAACTATGTTTATTCCAAGCCCTCTCTTAAATCATGCTAAGTAAACTTTCAATTGTCTTACTTCTGTTTTCGTTCTTTCAGGTTCTTTCCTCCACTTCATTTATTAAAATCTTATTATGCTTATGCTGATAAACCCCGAACGCTCTATTAATGTCCCTGAGATTTGAATAAAACTACAAAACCATCAAAAATATTTTTATGCTCTTTAGCTTGCAATTAAAAATATCCTCTGGCTCAGGAAAGCCTTCCCGCAGTAAAGTCTCACACACATCTCCAAAAATGTTTCGCTCACATTAACTGACGTTGCATGCATTATCGCTGAAATGAACTCATACTTACTTCAGATTTATTCGTCTTATTTGAAAATGAAAATGGGAAGAAACGGATGAAGATGAGGTGGAAGAGAAGAAGAAAAAGAAAAGCTATTAGATAGAGCATAGGACAACACACACAAACAATAAAAGCAGATAATACAAAAAAAAAAAAAAACATGAAATATTTTCAGGCGGAAATATCTTTTCGCTGCTAAAAATGCAATACTGGTTCATTATTCGTGGCAGTTGAGGTAGAAGTAGGTACCTCTTTTATTACAAATACAGTGGTAGTGTTCCTGTTCCACCCTCCGCAGAGCAGCGACAATGTTCTTGTTCGCTCCTCTTGTCTTAAGCAATAAATAAAATCTCTGCTGCGGAAAAAATCCTAAGAGACCAGTGAAGGCACAGAGGAGAGTCAGAGAGAATTAAAAAGTTAAAATTCATTCATTCATAATACTAATGAAGATGTAAGAGGAAGATAATACTTTTTTCTCTTAGAAAAAGATAGTTTTAGTGGTTGGGTGGATGGGAGTGGAGCAGGACAGTCATTATAGATGTTATATACGACGTGCCAATGCTATCCTTTAAAAAAAATCGTACATAATACGTAAAAACCTCTGATGACGATGCGACGATAAAAAGTAAAACCAGCAGCAACTTATATAAAGATGAAAAAAGAGAAGAGGGAAAAAAGAGAAAAAGCCGGAACACACTATTAAGAATTATGAGATGAGATAATAATATCGGATTGCATGGTAAATGAATAAGAGAGTAAGTAAGGCGGAGGGTGAGTAGAGCTAAAAAACAAGCAGTAAAATATTAAGAAGACGAAAAGATAATGTGACTTTAAACGTTACGTAATAATGCAGTGCCCATTTAAACCACTAAAAACTTTTTTTCTTCTAAAAGTAAGTCGTTTCTCGCTAAACTGTAATATGCATAATATTAAGTTGCTTCTGGCTGAATTATTTTTCTCTCTCAAACCATTTCATCCGACACCATTTTTTGGGAAAAATATAGACTGCGAAAGTCTGTAATTGTAGGGGCGATGGTGATCATATTACAAGTTGAAGGGAATGTTCATATAAGACGCACACCATCCCAAAATGGTGGGCAAATATATAAAATTTTCAGAAAGAACCATTCATAAAAAGGTACCATGAAACATGAAGTGCATCACGAATCTCCTTGAAAATTACGCGTATATCATTTTTGTCTCCCTAAAATGTGGCGTCTTTTTTCATTTATGAATATGAGTAAGACTTTTAAGAACTTGTGGATGCAGATTTTTATTGCACTGGAAGAAAGAGAAAGTTTTTATGTCGCAAGATCTCTCTTCTTTAGCCTAGTATGTCTGGAGTCCTTGAACGACAAAAACTGGCCGAGTGTCACCGTTTCACTTGTACCTAGCTTTTATCTTGTGTGTGGTCCATAATTTCCATCCCACATACAACAGTAAAATGATCCGTTATGAAAATGACGTACAGATAATGGGAATGAATAAATTAAGATGGTAATAAACCAACAAAATGCATTTTGAAGAAAACGAACAATAAGAATGAAAATGCCACAATTTTTGTTTACTGCACGCAGTTCATTCCATCATCACAATAATCATTGTGTGTGTGCCCATACGAGATATCTCTGCACTTGCCCATAAAACCAAGATGAGGTCTCCTACTTTTTTTTGCTAGTTCACCTCATCCGCAACCACAAGTGTGTTTCAGCGATGCAAGTAGTCAAAACGAAGTGCTTATTGCCTTATCATGATGGTAAGCAAGGGAGAAGTAACGTATTACGTATGAAATGATGATCACATGATGATGATGATGAAAATGATTAAGATTATTGTTTGTGATATATGCAGTAAGCAAAAAAATAAAGTGGAGTAAGTAATCGAGTCGTAGATACACATGAAGAGAGAAGATAAAACTCTCAAATACCTAAGTTTGTGGTGGGTAGAGTAGGTGACTTGGCATTTTCTGTAAAAGAAAATGGATAGAAAAATAAGCAATATTTCATTACTGTATAATATTATATTTGATATGATATTTATAACATGGAGATTGTCTAATCCTTCTACTAGAAAATCACATATCTATAATACTTTTGCCTTTTGTGAATGTGATCCTTTTTCCCTTTTGCAAAGAATGTATCTATATGCGGTGGAGGCAAAAGTACAAATGTTTTTTGGTACTGGCGATGGTGGAATAATAAAAAGAAGTAGCAGAAATGACAGAATTATGACTCGCAGGTTTTTTTTCGAAGGGGAAAAACGCTTTAGAGCGACTTATCTGTATAAAATATGACACACTCTTCATGAATCTTATTAAGATAGCAGCGGACGGTGCAACTGGAAATGGCGGCAACAACAGAGAGCATATATACAGTTTTTTCCTTTTCTCTCATTTTTTTTCTTCTGTTTTTTTTCGGTTTATACGAAAGGGGCTTCAAGAGTAAAGCAGGATATTATAGAGAAACGTGATTTTTTCGTCTCTCTGAAAAAATCTTGTATTAGTTGACTTCTTCAGCATCTCGTAAGGAAAACGAGAGAAAAATCTTGCTAAGGGAGAAAGAGCCGCTTACTTAATAAAAATATAATGATGATAATAAGTTTGTGTTACATTAATTCTCCTCTTTTTTACTCTCCCTTTCACACATACACGTTCCCTATATAAACCATATTATGTTAAGTAAGTAAAGTGTAAGTTAAGAAGGCAGAAAAAATATCAGTATTTCTTCCGCTGTTCTTCTTCTGCTTCCTCGGGCTTTTTCACGCTGCTTCTACTTCCAAAGAAGAATTTGAGATCAAGTCAAGTCTCAGGACTCAGACCTGCCAGCAAAGCCAGGAACAAGGAAAAAATATGGGATGAGAATGTATGAAGTTTAACACGCTTTAATAATTATTATTATGCTTATAGTATTTACCCACCACCACATTGCCACCTCATCATCATCATATTAATATTAGTATATATCTTTCTCTCTGGAATTCTCCCAGAGTAATAAGAAGAAAGCGTAGTTTTTCGGCTAAACTACATAAACTGGGTCCTTTCTCTAGTAACTGCAGAGGGACTCCGGCTCACCCATCCTGAAGCATCGTCGTGCTCAAGATAAAGTCAAATCGGACCAAAAATTATTGCTTCAATGGAAATACACTCTAGTTACTTTATTTTCAAGAGAGAAAAATGAAGAAAGCCTAAAAAGAAGACGAAAAAATCCTGTCTCTTGACTTTTCTTCTTTACCTTATACACACGAGAACTTAAGAAAGAGCAGTCACATTTATAATAAGCTTGATAATATGTTGATGATAATACGCTTGTATTATTCTTCCTCAGCATGGTATTTTCTTGTGTGATATATGACTTTGTGTTATAATAATACATAATAATAATAATAATATTGTTGAGAGGAAGAAAGTGAGATGTAAGCAGCAATCCACACGAAAAAAATGGACCAGTTTTCTCTTTACACCCGAAAGTCTCATCTTCTTCTCAGCCACAAACTCACACAGCTAAACTCCATATAGCTCTTTCTCCGTAGCATATACCGAGGAAATGGTAAATGACAGTGATGGCGATGGCACCCTTTTCCCTGTAATATATCGCTTAAGAATTTCCTCTTTTTCGTGGAAAATAAAAAAAAATCTCACACATTCTCAACTTCTTGGTTTTGCTCTGTTGCGAATGAAAAAATATACCTAATATATATTATTATCTTACACTTGACTCTCCTTCACCATAATATTGCAGTTCATCTTCATCCACTTCTTTAGGTTACACAATTCTATAATAAAAAAAGAATAAGTCCCTATTTTTTTATGGAATCATGAACGATGAACGTGTTCGTTTCATATTCTTCATCATTATCATCATTGCGCTATCAGCTCCACCATTATGCTCTAATGCCATATTATTATTATGATTATGCTGGGTGCCACTGGCTGATGGAGAAAAAAATGCCCTCTTCTCTAAAACTTCTTTTCGCGTTATTCGTTGTATTTTTTCTTCAGGGTCTACATATACAACTTAAGTCAAGTCAGTCAGTCAGCATCATTTCCGTTCTTGAAAAAATCCTAATTGAATTGCTTTTTTTGGATTGCCTTGACTTGGCTTGGCTCATGGAAGTAATATGTATAGCGTAGCATGGGATAATATTCTCAAGAAAAAAGTGTATCAACAGTCGCGAGGTAAAGTCTGAGAAAGCCGTTATTCTGTTGTTATCAGGAAATTCGTTTTGGATGCAGGCGGAATTGAAGGAACAGTTTACTATAACAAGTGGTACTAATATTTTTGGGAGCTTGTGACTTTTCTCAAAACTAGTTGGAATAAACGAAAAAGAAAACGATAATTTAGGTAGAGTAAAAATAGGATTTCTACGGTAGAATTTTCGCCATAATATATTCCCATTTAGTTTATCGGCTTTAACCTGCTTGTCTCATTTAAGGATATATTGGTTTAGGTTATACATTCCTGGAATAATAATAGCCATTTTTCATTTCCTCCTGGAGCAAGAGATGTAAACATTTCAGATTTTTCCTTTCTCGAATTTTCGTTTAAAATGGTGAATATGGACTTTTTTTCTTGAATTTCTTCCAGGAAACGAACAAGTGCAAATGAGTCTTTAGCTCACCCCATGTGATTATGATTATCGATTAAAAAAATATAGAACCCATTCAAGAAGGAAATGCCATTTCACCAGCTTAAATGAAAAAAAAATACACGTAAGCTTTGTGTTGATGAGCAAAGTCTCAATTTAATGTGGTGCTGGTGATGATTTCGATGAGACGAGCAGCTCATCATCACTGCCTCCAAGATCGTAGAATAATATTGAAAAGCTGTAAACCGTTATTATTACTCGCAATCTATCTGAAGAGATTTTTTTCTTGGCCGTTTTCCATAGATTGGGAGTATTCTTTTTTAATGGTATTATCATCATCATTGAGGCAGACCACATTCCCATCAACACCATCATAATATTATTCAGCATGAATACATCCGTTGAGAGCGATTTCATAAAAACTAAGGACCCACACTTTTCTTATGAAGTTTCATCGTATTACACTTATCAGGTCAGCACAGTTTTCGTTTTTGGGATAACGTCCAAAAGTTGGATGCTGATGCTACAGTCATCTTTCTCAAGTACCAAAAGAGACAAAAAATTGCAAAGAATAAGAAAAAAGAGTTGAAAATGTTTCCTAAAATCCTTCATATGAGTGCGTATGTTTCTCAACTTGGCCTTCAATATCCAACCTAAAAAGGGGCACAGTAAAGGGTTAAAAAGGCAAATGACTAGAATACGTGTATAACATAAGCTCAAGTACGAACTTCTTTTGTGAGGATAAAAGAATTCCCCCTTTTGTTGCCGTTTGTACACTATCTTGGGCCACTCAACACATCACGAACAAGCTTGACTTTTTAGAATGGCGATTGTTAAGAGCCAGAAAAGAATAGAAGCTGCTAAAATGCTTCTTTTCTGTTGCAGATACTGCTTACAAAGAAAAAAAAGATTGAAAAAAGGCACATCACATAAAGACTAGGCTCAAAATCATGTTGGGGCTTCTGCGACTCCTCTCATTCAATCCGCTTATACCGATATATTGAATAGCATGACGATGATCACACGATACGATTTACCTCATCAGTTCAAAGCCAAGAGCAGAGATATACAGAATGAAGGATAATAAAAAATATGAATATTGCTCCTCGTTATTATCATATGAATGTGTAGATAATAAAAAAGGCCACGGAGGCACAATAGGACGTGCTTAACGTAATAATAAGACATATACACACAGGTTTTCAAAGGATTGTATGCTAGTCAAATAAATGCAAGGAAACGATCTGTTTTGTTGAAAAAAAGAGTTGGAGATCAAAGACTATTGACTTTAGCTTTTTTGAAGGGGGATTTTACCAATTACGACAAAAGCGACTTATAATCGTTAGTCTGTCGGATACCAATTTTATGCTTTACAATATATTTTTATCTTCGTATATCTTTATATTCGTATCTTCGAACCACAAGTACAGATTCAAGGTTGAAACTCTTTATTTTTAAATCATGAAAAAATATTTCTGAACAACATATGTATTTGCCTTTATGATTATTATGCTATAATTACGTAATATTTAGCATGAAAATGTTGAACTAAAATTAGAAGCAAAATAATAATACTTTGGCAAAAACTCAATTTTTAAAAATCATATTATTTTGTTCTCTTAAGGAAATAAATATTGCGCAATTTATATAAGTTTAAGCTGGTAGGAGTTAGTAAAAACGGCATAGCTAACGAAAACGTATTTAGTGACTTAAAAATAAATAGTGCAAAACACCGATATACGGTAGTAGTATTAACCATAAAATCCATATCCACCGTATCCGCCGAAACCTCTTCCGAAACCACCACCATATCCACCTATAATTTCAATAAAGAATATCATGTACAAACTAAAATACAAAATTAAAATGGGGGTTTTGAGATTTTTAAGATCTTATTCATTCTTACCATATCCACCTGAAATAAAATTAAACAACTTTTAGAACATTTAAAAACAACAAGTATAATGATAACTGCAAATAAGTATTTATATTTTCATTAGAAACATACCATATCCTCCGTAACCGCCATGACCAAACCCTCCAAAACCACGGCCGAATCCACCTCCAAATCCACCCCC
>JAQIXW010000892.1:0-23502 GCA_034700685.1 Willowsia buskii
TTATGTTTGTGGTCATCAATGTCATTTAAAATATGCCTTGATTAAATACAGATAAAAAGTATTCATGGTAAAAAATATGAATATGTAAACATACTACAAATAATAAAACTACCGTAAATTGTATTACATACCATACTACTACTACTTTGCAAAAAAACAAACGTTCTCAACAATTATTCTTAAAAATGTATACATGATAAAAATAAATAAAAACAGACTTGTGCAACAATGAAATCCCTCCAGTGTTTCTTTAAAAAATTATTTTATTGAGCATAATATTCATGATGGTGATCTGATAACCCTCCTAAGTAATCATAAGAAATGTCATTGCATTTGTAGTATGATTTGTGTTGGAAATTGAGTAAACTTGACAGTTACAATGCAATAATTACAACTTGATCAACGAGAATACAAACAATTTGGCATAATATTTACATGGAAAAGTCTTGACCGGAAGTGTGAACAAAGATCGGAGCTGGATTTTGGGGTACATTGATACTTACCGCTGCTGATGCGAACAGTTTCATTGTTTGTGTTTACGTCTTCTTCTAGATCAGCAGTGAATAGTGCATAGAACTTTTGATCCTGAATGCTTTTTAATGCTGCTGTCGCTGTCCATTTAATTTTTTTGAATAAACTTCAGATCAGCAGTTAATGTGTAAAATCCTTTACTTTTGAATTTATATGGTTTTCGTTTAACTTAGATTTAATTAGTTATTTTACAGATGTTTTAGTTTAGTTAGTTGTTTGGTTATACTTTTGCTGGTGCACACGCGTTTTCACACTTTATGGCGATTACCTGTGAAAGAAAGCAGGCAAAATGAATTACCTTCATCATCCAAACCTCCTTGTTCAGTTCTGGGCGGCGACTAACACGGAGTTTGATAGAATACTGGACAGTTTTGTGAAAAGTAGTGGGTGGTTATTCCAGGATCTCGGTCTGGTCGCTAAAAAGGCAAACATTGGGACCATCTTTAGGTGGTGAGTGTATTTAAATACATAATAATATTTAGAAATGATAAATTCAATTGTGATTTATGATTTATTTGTGATTGTGTATACACGTAATTTACTTTATGTTCAAATTTGTTCCATTAGTGTTTGCGCCCTTTCACATAGTACTCAACTAAAGGAAGAAAGACTGGATCACTTTCTGCGAGTGAACTTTGCCATACTCGATGCCGCAAAGACGCAATGGTTAGCCCCATGGAGGAAATTTGTGGTGGACCCATCTAGAAGCGTGATTCCTCCATTCCTTAAAAGACAAGTTGGAGGATTCTTCCTACTTTATATGCTCTACACCAATCAGCCTCTGCCAAATCGGTTCCACAAGAAACAAAAGATTTTGATGGATTCTAGGGATATAATTGCTATGCATGTATTCAATGCAACCCTGCAGCGCCTTCCCAAAGCTGACGATCAGTTTAAAGAACTAGCAAGACAAATTGTAGTCTTATTCAATGATCTCGTTAAATCAGATGCTTTTGAGCTTTGTTCTGTGAATGACACGGTAAGAATACGATCCATTCGAAAAGATTAGCCAAAGTTTTTCTAACTAATACATTCGTTCCTTTTAAATTTGCGACCTTGAAATGACGATCTATGTAATATTGCTATTTGATCCGTTTTTTTTCAGTTTACCACTCCCTCTCGCGGTGTCCGCCAATTGCTTGCAAGTAAATTATGTGGCTTCACGCAAATAATTTACTCACTCAAGGACCTCAGGGATCAACTTTACTATATCACCCATCAGGAAAATGTGAAAACCTTTAGATCATTAGTAGCTTATGGCAAATTTCTTCCCCAGAAAACATCTGAAACCAATTCCAAATCAAAAGCAAAGTCGGTTTCAGACGACAATGTATTTTCTCCGGCTGATAAGAAGTGGTCGAGTGAAGAAATAAAAGCGCTTGAAAATGAAAATGATGTTGGGAAAATTGCACATGACGTGACCTGCATTTTGAAGTCGTTGGACTTTGGGCCAATTTTAACAAGAAATAGGCTAACCGGAATTACGGATAATTTGCTGGATAAAGAAGTAAACAATTGTGCCAAGGTATGCAATGAAAATTATTTAAATTGTAGTACCATATTTTGAAAAAGAGTAAATGTGATGTACATGCAGTTGATTACTTTGTTTACATTTATCTATTTATTCAAGACATATCTAACGCAGAAAAAGCAAAAAGTGGAAGATAAACACATACGGAGACAACAACAAAGACAAGCAATTTTGACTGGTAAGGTTTTAACAAATAATCACAAATTATTACTGCGAAAAATAGCTGTCATTTTCTACCATATTCTTAATAAGAGGTTATCTGATTTTTTCAGCAAATGAAAATCCAAGGTCGATGTCTGTTGTGCTGCGAAAGTACTATTTAGGAAATCATGATTGGGTGGATACAATTTTTCAAGATAATCAGCAGGAGTACAATCTTTTTGCAGAAAATATAAATGTAGATGATCTGAATGATAACATTGTACCTAAAGAACTGATTCATGTGGGTAGTGATGATGATGATGGCGACGATTGGATAACAGATGACGAAAGTGGTGCTGAAGAAAAAATGGATGTAAAAACTCGTAGAAGTCCGGTAAAATTAAATTTTGTGTTATCTTCTACCTTTGTCTAAAAATTCTTACATCCTAAACAAAACCGGAAACTTAACGTAATGATTTCCTGCAATTTTAGAAAAAACAACGCATGGAGAGTAGCACAAAGAGTGCTCACAGCCCAGTTAAAAGGAACCAAAGATATTATAGCATGGTAAGCACATTTTATGCAAATGCTTATCTAATCTATGATGCTTATCAAATCAGTTTAGTGTTAGTGTTGATGAAGAAGGTAATAATGCAAAATGTTTCCTATTTACAGCCAACTATCCTTTAGTCGCTTGTCGTTTTACAATCAAGAGCGACGGGGAAGACCGATCAAATATCTAGCTTAAGCGCTATCCATCATCTACAAAAGTAAATGTGTTCAAAATTATTTATTAATGTTTTCTACCCATGTATACTTTAAACTGTCTGCGTGGTTGAAGTCGTTCAACTCTACTAAATATGTATACTAAAATGTGTTTTTAATTTAATGGAAGATGCATTCTATTTAAAAATTAAAATTTCAGTCCTCAGGGTTTACTGAAAACTACTGACCTCGAGTTTGTCGAACTTTATCGTGGTATTTGTGTTGTATTTTACATATGTAATATCTAGAATTGATTTCATCATTTTCTCTCGTCATCATCATCATAGGCCTACTGGACTGGACCACATTCTACTTTGGTTATTCTGTTACACTTTTGCTGCATCATTTGACTGATGTCGTCAGCGTCAGTGTAACTCTTCATTCGCAAACCATTCTTTGATACAAACTCAACTCTACTCGATTATTTAGGCTCCTGTTTTCACGTACGTCTCCCCATAGATACTTTCGTATAATCTTCGTCTACGCTGTTATACCTACAGTAAACTGTCGCCTTCCTGAGTGAGTTTAAATAGAGAAGCAGAAAAAGAAAATTACACCGAAATTGGCTGCCGAAAATAAAGAAAATTGTCGTTTAAAAATACTACCAACCATTGACCACCCGCTTCATTCTAGTTAGAAAAACAACGGAAAAACTTCGAAATTCATAAGTGCACAATAAAATAGGGATAGAAAATCCAGTAATCAAGATTCAAATTCAAGTATGAACCGAAGAAAAATTGGAGTTGGACCCGGATATGAAAACAAAAATGCAGCCACTACTCCACCATCAGGGCCCGCCCATGGAAGTGCCACTACTTCAACATGGAAGGCTAAAACAACACAAGCGGCCAAATCTAGGTAAAAACGCTCTTATCTAAATATGATTATCAGGAATGGCTTAACGACGATGATTTTAGCATTAGCAGAGGATCTCTACTCTTTTTCTATTAGCACAATCTTTCATAAAAACAACTGCCAATTGAAATATACTGCATCTATCGGCACTTCGCATAATCACTAATTTAATTTTAATTTGTGGCCAAGAATATAATACTTACAGTAAAAGTCTTACTTTCCCCGTAGAAGAAGGGAAACGCTTTGAGTTATGAAATCTTTATTTGATTAGTCAGTCCTTAGATTTGTCAAACTACATACGACATAGGTAATATTAACATTAGCGCAATTAGCCCTTTGATGTATTCTTTCTACTACATTTTGCACTACTTTTGCATAGTTCTTGATTCTTGAGGCGTCCTTTTGTTCTCTGAAGCTTGTAGCAGAGAGACAGAGACGGAGAGCTTGATCGAGCTCAGGCTGTAAACAAGCGACAAGCACATACACGTGAAGTGAAACACATTGCATCAATTTTTTGTTCTATCAGCATCAATTATAAAAGACTCATCATGATCAGATGGTGACTTTCTACTCTTTTGTGCAGCGTCGTCAACAATTAAAAATATGAAGAGTTTAGGTTTTGCTGCAGAATGAGTTTTTAGCCAGGGACGTTCTTTCCACGGTGGTTTGTGATGCCGTGAATTGAATTGTTATAAGCTTTGTTTTAATTGTTATTACTTGTTTGTTTTTAACTACTGACTTGGTTTATATTCATCTCATTTCTGATCGAATTTCGAATATTTAAATACATGTTCGTTTGTCAGGGGGCACTCTTAAGTAGAAGAAATTGTAGATGTTTGTCGAACATCTTTGACCGAATTGCAACAGTTGGTGCTAACAAAATGTCATACTATTATTATGGTAGCGGATTTAGGTATGGGGGGAACGCTGGTCAACCTACTCATTATCCCCCTTGGGAGAATGACAATGACACTTATCGATCGCGAGGTAAGTAGAAATTGGGAATTTAAGTTGACTCTTTTGCTGGTAGAACTGTGGCTGTTTGAATTTATCGAATTGTGTTATTATTTTATACTAACTTCTTGTAATTTCTTCAGAACACTCCGCTAGGCCTTTAAGTGGTATACAGAACATCCCTGCAAATTTCCACGAGTATCATTTTCGTTCCACGTACATGCAAGTGGGTAATCCACCCTCTCAAACGGGTGGTATGGCAGGAACCTCAGGAGGAGCAGGAAGTGTATCCAGATTCACTCCTAGCAATGCAGAATTCGGAATCGCAGATGGTTCTACGCCCACAAGATCATGGGAACACACTGGTCTTGGGTCTCTTTTAACTACTAAGAAGAGTAAGTCTGTTATTACTATTATCATCACATTGAAAGCTAAATTAAGGTACATCACCTCATCTAATAGTTTCTTAAAAAATTATTTATAGACGATCCAACACTAATGGGCGGCGGGATCCGGTTCACCATCATGTGCTACAATATCTTGGCACCAACCCTGTTGGAAAGTCATCCAGAATTGTACAAAAACTGTGATAGTACGAACCTTGGATGGGGATTTCGTTTACGACTGTTCTTCGAAGAAATTGAAAAGTATACTCCTGATATTGTTTGTCTGCAAGAAGTCGAGAACGATCATTTTGTACAGACTCTTGAACCTAGGTTTAATCATATTGGTACGTTTTGCCAATGTTTATCGTAGTGAAGTATTTACTTGACTAAAGCATGTAAAAATTGTTTCAGAGTTCCCAACTTAGTGCAAATTTTGTATTCGATTCTAGGCTTCCGTGGAGTTTATAAGAAGAAGACTGGCGATAAAGTGGATGGATGCGCTATTTTCTACAGATCCTCAAAATTCCTCCTCATTGATAAACTAGAGGTAGAGCTCCTACAGCCACATGTTCCACTATTAAATCGTGATAATGTCGGGCTATTAGTTAAGCTCGAAACACGAAATGTGGCAAGAAGGCAAAAAGTTGTTGTTGGAACGACACACTTGTTGTTTAATCCAAAGCGGCAGGTAAATAATTTGCTTTATCCAACATGCACATTACTTCCACAACTTACTTCCACAACAAATTAAGCTTATCTTACCTATTGTCCTCTAGGATGTGAAGATAGCCCAGGCTCAACTATTACTGGCGGAATTGGACAGATTTGCATTTTGTGGGTTTGACAAGGATGGAACTACTTTATACCATCCCATTCTTATGACAGGGGATTTTAATTCCAAGCCTTATAGCTCTGTTACCAAACTGTTTTCTGATGGAAAACTCCAGTATTTAGATGAAAACGGAGATCTCATAAGACTGTTGAGGTAGGTCTTCTAGATAATGAGTGCTCATTGCTCATTATTTTGTTTTATTTGAAGTTGAAGATGGGATTCTCACTTATAATGTTGGATACTTATCAGACGAAAAGGAATCAACTCCTTGATACCTCGTCAATCCGGCATCAGTGACCAATGCCAGCATTACAAAATACTTCTGGAGCGGTATAAAAGATGGAGGTCCCAGCGCGCAAATAATTTTGAGATGGATCTCAAGTCTCAAGAGCAACTGATCAACTTATTCCCTTACTTGGAAGGTCGGGGCTACTTTGGAAGTGTGACAGGAAGCGAAACGTGTCTTTTATCATCTCCAGATGATATAATATCACTCCTTTCTCCAGTGACTGAGGGCGTAGAAGATGTTCCGAGTGTATCGGATGTTGGCAGCGTTGACAATCGACTGCTAAACCAAGCTGCTGAAAAAGTTGCAATGCATGTTAATTCTGCGGGTGCTAATGTAATGGATATCAGCAAACCACCTTCGAGGGAGCAGTTATACTTTCCCCCTGAACAAAACCGCTACGCCCATCTCGAGCAAAATGTTGTAGAAGAGCTGACTAAATGTGGCTTGACTTGTGATTTCGCATCTGGCGTCTTATCCCACAACTTCAACTTTCGAGATATCTACAGCGGGAGATTGGATCGTCGGGGGAAGGATTCTGAGACTGTGGTCACCACCAAACAAAGTGGGTGGACTTGTGTGGATTACATTTATCAGAGGTAAATATGGAAGTATCATGAAATTGTCAAAGTCAATGAGTAAATTGCTTTAATGTTTGCGTAACGGTGTTGTATATAATGTTTTAAATCTTATATTTTCAGCATGACGTGGCACAGCACATTCAATAAAATGGTGGAAGGAAAACTGAAATTGGTTCGGCGCCTTGGTCTGTTCACTCGCAACGATTGTAAGAAGAAAGGTGATATTCCAAATGAACAACATCCTTCAGATCATTTTCCTCTGGTTGCCGAGTTTTTGCTTCGTAATTGAAAGGTCGAAAAATTGCAGTGATTTCGTCATCGTATGATGTGTCAATATATGAGCATTTATATTATGGTCGCTATTTCAATAAAAATCAGACTCGGAAAATGTATCCAAAAATTGTTGAATTTAGTAGTTAGATTTGTATAATATTTTTTATTGAAACAGACGTTTAATTGTTTAATGTTACATATTATTGTGTGTTCATAAAATATTATTCGTTTGCTAAAAAGCTTTATAAAACATATTTTGTAATGAAATACGGAAAAAAGAAATCTTATCATATAATAAAACCTACTTTGTTAATATTTTTGTAAAAAAAAATACATCAGTCAATTGAAATTCCAAAGTAGTTTACAAATTTAAGACAACCTGACAGAATTTATTTGGTCATCTTAATCTACATTTTAGTTTTTAATTCCACGTCAGTCTGCTTTTCTTCATTGGCGTTAATGATAGGGTCGTCACGGGCCATGTAATGATCAGGTTGGATAGTACTTTCCATGCCCAGGAATGTGCAGAAAGTCATATTCTCTCCATTTGTGTTCACCGAATCTAGTTCGCAATCTTCAAAATCAAGCTTTCGGGTTGTTGCAGATTTTGAGCTTTCACTGGTTTCGATTTCTACTCTGAATGCCATAGGAGTAGGTACAGTCGAACCAAAGGCCAGATCCGCAGTCGACGGGCAACGTGAAACAGCCTTCTTAACTGAGGACTTTTTTGCGTTTCTGCACATTTCTAAGTAGTCTGCTCTAGCTACCATGATAAGAATCGCTCTGCTGTATAGGTAAAAGAAGGCCCAGATAGCTACATTAAGATTCTCGATGCACATTGTAACCGCAATGTACGAACACCAAGAACCAATTGCGATTCCAAAACAAGCTACGTTCCACCAAAAAAGGGCTACCCCAGATCCCTACAAAAATCAACAATATAATTATTTGTAGCGATGTGCAATGATTTGTAAACATTTAACATCATAACCACGATTTTTATATTCCTCTCATTTGAGAACTTACCCATTCAAGGAAGAGCCAGAGGAACACGTCCAGTTCCAATGAGGGTAACGCTACTGCTATTCCAACGTACAAGGTTATGCTCCCAAACTCTAAAAATAGAAGAAATACAGTTTGCAAGAAGCATACATGATTAAAAACAGTTTCAGAGAGACCGTCACAACATCGTTATTTCTTTATTACACCTTAACCACAGTTTCATACTCATTTATGAAGATGTTGCCGGCGAGGAATTTTACTACCTACCATACTATCACAGAGAACACAGATTACGAATAAAACATACCTGGAAATAATTTGTCCCGTTCATCAGGATGCATATTGTTCCAGATCAGCACCCCAAGATGGCTCAGAAAGAGCAGGAGTTGGAATGCCTAAAAAACATGTGTCAAAAAACGTTTTTGAACTGAACGAACGAAATGCACATTAGATTATTAAATATATATATAAGTAAAAGTCCAAACTAACTAAGAAAAAGTTATTTTTATTACATATTATGTATGACTTACCACATCCAGAGTAACGAGGCATTTAGTTGAGCTTCTCATTGTTGTCAAATTTAAGAGGAAAATGAAACCCTTCTTTAGTTCAGAACTGCCAACGTCAGTAAATACGTGACCGTGCAATGCAATATGTGTACACGGAATAAATGAATCCAACTATCCAACAAGTTCAAAATCTAGATGCAAACTTATCAACCGCCAATCGTTAGACCGACTGTTTCAAACAACAACGACTCCGGTTCCTAGCCCCTGAAAAAAATTCGTATTTCCTCTTCCCAATTCCCCTCACACAACTTACAATACGACAACTGGCAGGAATTGCACTTCGAAGCCAGTCTGATTAAACCCAAGCGAAGTTGAAAGTTTAAGTTTTCGACTTTTGATGCGAATTCGTATCAAACCAAACCGGGAGACGAGACGGAGACGACACAACAAGACAAAGAAAAAAACTGAATGCAATGTCACCCTCTAAAAAAACATGCAAGAAGTTTCTGCACAAGAGCGTCTTCTACACTTTCGTAAGCTTCTCCTTTGTAGAAAAAGCTAAGAAACGGAAAAGTACTTCTCCAAGCGGACGATCGTAATACAATGAATGGTTAAAGTAAATTGCATGCAGGATTGACTGGCGCTATTATTGCGTTATGAATGGCTTCGTTTGCGTTGGTAGTGTTTTTTCAAAGCTCACAAATTGTGTATCAAATGTCATTCTTGTCTTGTTAGTATCGTCGAACATGTTCATATGCAAAAATTGTTGCGGATGCAGATTCTAAATCGAAGGCATATGTCTAAGAAATTCAGGAATATAGTGTGAATATGTAACTGTATAAAATTCTGAAAAAAACGGCCAACATGACAATTCTGGAAAATGGAAATAAATGTATCACAGCTTTACTTAAGATTTTGAAATTATTTATTTGCACAAATACTGGTTGCTTTTCACCTATGAAAAACAAGAAAATGTAATAATTACTCTTCGTTGGAGTTGGAATAATACCTTGTTCACTGTTAACTCAACTTATGACTGAATATCATTTAGTGCTATATTCTCGAACCTCTATAACTTGTAGAAAATCTTCTTGGGTATCAACATTTCTGAAAAATCCTATTGCATTTATTCCCCATGCATAAGGATTTCCTTTTTCATTTTGAATGGGTACCTTTGAATGATTGGTTGTGATGAATTAAGTTGAATGTAATTACAGGCTAGTTGTGCATGTATCAGTAGTTATCTATTTCCGATTTAAAACTTACGTGAAATCTACATAATACGCACACATTATTATATAATTATTATTAATCAGTTGCTTTCCAAAGTACATAAAAATACATGTCATACATAATGCCATTTCACACATTTTATTTCTCTAATTAATACATAGATTGACTTGCGAAAACCTTTGCACGTAATACAATATTATGCTTCTAAATACAAAATTCAGCAATTTGAATACTTTCGTCAGCTAATACTACCTTGCTAATTCTAAGGTATTGGAACTTGGGTATTAATTTCTAAGTTTTACATGTTTTAATGGATTCACCGGGAAATGAGAAATGATAAGCAAGATTATCTAAGAATCTATGAAACAATAAGCAACAAAACAAAAGAGCATAAACAAAATTTGTACATATTATGCTGCGTAAAAAGTCCACAAATCTAACCTTAAAATCAACATGACCTTGTTTGTTCGTGATTTAAATTTTAAAAAGATGATATTGTTTTGTTGAAAGATTATATACTCCCTCCTGCTTTTCCGCTACTCCACTTCATTGCCTTCTAAGCCACTTTCCATTGTTTCACTCTGAAAGAATAAAATCTTTTATTAGCTGGTTTAACAAAGGTTGGTTACAATTGCAATGAAAGAAGTGAGAATAACTAAAAAATAATTATTGTTTCTTTATTTTCTTCTGACTATTCAAAATCTCTTACAGCTTCCAGCTCAGAGTCCATCACAGGTCTTCGTATCCTTCCACCCCGGGCAGATTTTGTTCTTGCACTTGCCACACGCTGGTGCAATACCTAAAATAATTTCATACCCACACGAATTGGAAGTGAAACCAAGAAGCTGCCATATCATCACAATAATATGCACAAATTATAGTTCTATGCATACCTGATTCCTTCTTTCATTGGCTTGCGCAACTTTCTCTTCGAGGGCTTCCTGTGTGATTGAGGTGGCTTCTGGAGGTCGTTCCTCGAGCTGTCTCAGTCGTCGTGGAGGGTGTTTTTTAATTAAGGATGCGTCACCTTCTTCAGCAGGCACTTCAAAAGCTATCGGCGCTATATTTTTTGAAAATTACAAAACATGACAACTTGTCCCGATTGTTCTTTAAACATTATAAAAATTGTCAGTTTTCCCTTACTACTTTTGCTGGCTTCAGCCATCGTGTCGTCGGTTGTCGGTTGATCAAGGAATCCCACCCTGGAAGTACGTGGAGGCTTCAATGGCGGAAGTTCAGGTAAATTCCTATTATTACTACTAGAACCACTACTATCAATCAATCCTCCACCACGAATATCATTATTGTTCCCATTATTGGTCGCAGTTCCGTTTCCAAATTTCTCAGACGCTGGAATGGTACTCCCTTCAGATATGAGGGAAGAATTAAGCGAGTCTCGAGATGAGGAATTTTTACTACTACTAAAGCTACTTCTTTTTTGATGATCTGCAATACTTCTAGTAATATTACCATTTCCTATTGCATCCCCGTTTGCTCCTGCCGTTGTCGTCGCTGGCTCTTTCTTTTGTGGTTCGTTCCCTGATGATGCAGCAGACTTGATCACATCATTTTTAGATGCCCCACAGCCCATTATTCAAGCTGTATGACCGAAATAAAGGTAAAAAACAGCATTTGGACACAGTATACCCTGTTTCCAGAGAAAGTAGAACGCACAAAAAAAACCCAGCACAATCACGTAGACACCTAAAATAAACTTTTGATATTTTGGATTTCAGCACTAGTTTTTTACTAGTCCTTCAAAAGTATAACAACAATAATACCTGCACCATGAACAATTTTGTTTATCTACACTTTCACCGGAACAAAATTTGAGGCAATTTCTCTTCACCGAACCAAATCCTCTCCAAGGCAGAACTAGAACAGGTTAATTTTCTCCAGTTATTTTTAGACTAGACTTTCACTTTTTTCTACAGCACAACTTTTACTACAATTTTGATTTCTCTTTCTTTCGTTAATAACTGATAAACTTAATGTAAAAGTTTTTGCACAGAAAAATTCGCAAAACTTAATATATTTTTGGGCTACTGCATTCTCAGCTACAGTTTTAGATGACCATCATCATAATATTTTCTAATGGTCAAACTTTCCCTGTGAAACTTTCTCCTTGATGAAGTAGCAAGCAGAGTTTCGATAATCATTGCAC
The DNA here is from genome assembly GCA_034700685.1 of Willowsia buskii. NCBI lineage: Eukaryota > Metazoa > Arthropoda > Collembola > Entomobryomorpha > Entomobryidae > Willowsia > Willowsia buskii. The sequence continues at coordinate 12,044 of JAQIXW010000892.1, forward strand.
CTTTTAAAACTCATATAGAGAAGCATTAATAACGGCAATAAATAATGTCGGAATGCATTCCATATTATACGCTATTATGAGTGCTGTCATTCCCACATTAAGTTTTTCTCTCTATAGATTTCGCGTGTTCTTGAGGAGGCTGGCAATAAAATAATAGTGTTTTACTGTATATTTCTCCAACATTTTACTACTTTAGAGTTATTTTTCTCCCGAGTGTCAGGACGTCCTCTCATAGTCCATTACCATCATTATTACCACAGTCGTCATCATCATCGTCACTAGAGTAGAGCTTTACAAAAAACAGTTACAATATTTTGCACTGTATCTGGTGATACAGAAGCATTTATCGACGGATACTTCTTCTGCCACCGTCAATTGCTCTCGTCGTCCTCGCCACTGACACGTTACTGTTTCCGTAATATATGTAATTCCCAGTTATGCTGACCAATTTTTGTGACAAAAAACTTGAACATGAGAGTTGTTTCGTTCGGGAAAAAAATACATTCCGTTGCTTTTGATGTTGGAGGAACTATGTCTATCGTTTCCTTTACATGGGATTATATTGCACAGTTTTTGTATACACTGAGTGAAAGTATACCACTAGCATGGCAAATATGAAAGTTTGCTTTCTACACTGTCACCACACACATTTAACTCTTTCATCATTGTTGTCATTATATCATCGCTGGACTCTCTAGTAGCGCAGCGTTCTTAAAGTTCTTTCAGATTGTCCATCTCACTATATTTCAGAAAGCTGTGTATTTTATTGGCTATCTCAATGCTTTCCAGGATTCTCAATACAGTTTTGGGCTTCATTCAATACTATAAATATTATGTCAATACTGTGTGTGGATAGAAAGCTTTATAAAATTGAAAAAGGTATTTTCAATTTTGTTTTCACTTTTTTGTGTTTTCTGATAAAACCAATGTATGTTACGTGTTTTGTCGTTTCGTATCTGATGTATGCATGTAGAACGGAAATTGTTTAGATTATTGAGAACAATCTATAAAATTGGTTTTGTGGAAATGTATAGCACAATGAAAGCAATATGTAATGCGTGATATGCTCTGATCATGTTGATGAGCGTAATGAACTGGTTTGGGAAAGTGAGAAGGGTTTGTTTTGTTACTTTTTTTGTTTGTTATACACGGCCAACGGCAACGGCGGAGAGAGGGGCTCTATATATATCGCTAGCTTTTACCTGTGAGAAACTGCAAGTTTTTTGTTTGGCTTTGTTTATCAAGTGGTGGAATAGAAGGCGTCCTCCTGCAGTCCTTATTATGCTCAATACTTATGGAATACTACTTTATGCTCATAAAACCCTAAATGAACGCCAGTATGGTAATAGTATCAATGTGTCACTTTGTATTTCAAGCACTATAGTACAAAGTACAAATAATAGTATTATAAGTTGTTGTAAAGAAAATGTATGTATTTTATTATTGGTAAAGTGAAACCGCATCGATACTTGTGGTAATAATCTATTGCTTATAATAAAATTCAAAAGAACCAATACTATATACATACTCTTGTGCATAAGTATTTTGATAAAGAAGAGTGTACAGGAAACCATATATATCCGCTCGTCTGTCTACTTTTATAAGCTTAAAAATAATAGTGTTCACTCTCATAGTTTATCCACTTTCTCGAGTTCTGCCCTAGTTTTTATTCAGTGAAGAAAACGAAGCTCGGCCCACCTCTCCAATAAACTGACGGAAAAGTAAATATATACCTTTGTGAAATACCTAGTCAAATTGGTTTAGGTAAAACGCTTAAAATAATGTATAGCTAAGCATTATCAAAGCTGCTAGAATTATTGGAATTTTTTATTCAATACATGTTCCAATATGTCTTTAAAATGCACTTTTCGCACGTATGTCTCTCTCTGGATGAATTTTAGGGTTGACTGCATGACAATCAATAATGATAAAATTGATGGGATGTGTATTGCACCCACACACATAGCAGTTTCGCTTGTTAGCATGTGTCACCCCGTCACCTCAGAGGAAGGGGTACTTTTCTTGGAAAGAATGAGTGAGAAAGTGCACACAAAAGTAGGTTTCTGCTCACTGTGCAAGCTTATTAGAAGACCTCGAGAAGATATTTATGATATTCTAGGAAGTGATTTATAACTGATGATTAATAATACCAACAACAGCACCAACTTTTGTATGTTCAAGCTGTTCAAAAAGAGTTGACAGCTACACCAAGACTCTCAGAGTTTAATCAATCCGGGAAGCTTGTCATGCACTTCCTTTTATCTTTGGAACCTTTTCTTATTTAGAAACTACATAATGTAAAAGTAAAAATCTGCTTTTTCTCTGCCATATGGATTTCAAGACAAATACCAAAGTAGATATTAAAAATACAACTAATGAAAAACGGTTAGAGAACAACCTGAGCAAGACTTTGGAGGGTGAAAGTGTGCTGTTTTTTATATTAATTTTATTGGTGTCGTCAGCCTTCCATTTCATGCATGGGTGGTTCAAAGCGAAAGCGAGCAATTCTTTTTTTCATGAATATTGACATAATAAGACTGACATCGCCGGTAGTGGTAAAAGTAAAAATGTTCCCCATTTGCGTGCATGTTTCCTTTGATTTTACTCATTCTACATGCACACGCATTTATTGCATCGTTATATTATGCATGTTGGTGGAATATTAGGAATGTCCAGCATGCAGGATGAATGTCCGGTCGTCGAATGGTGGACAGGCGACAGAAGAAATAGACACAACATGATGTGTCCAGTAGCAAATAGAGAGAGAAAGGAGGGGGATGACTGGAAAAGAAGAATGAAATAAAATGTAAAATGTATTTGTGTTGCTGGTAACAAAAGGAACGTACGGACAAGTACTGGACAAGTGCTATGCTGCTACAGTATGAAGTGACAGTGACAAAGTCACACTTGCTGGCCCTACTGCCGCAGCCCCAAATAATTGAAGTCCGAGGTAAGCCATGTAAAAGACGGCATACATAACAAGAATTAGCAATAATAAGGTTGTAGTTGATACATTTTCAGGCTTAAGTAGTGAAAGACATGCAGTTGAGTTTTTAATGAATAGTCCCATAGTCAGTAGTATGCTTCTTCAAATAACTAAAACTGATTGAATTGTAATGCCAGTAAGAGTTGTCTCGTATAACTGACAATGAATGGAGTCCTGCAACCGCACTAAAATACACACCAACAACCAAGCATTTTGAACACGCAAAGTAGTGAACATTTCTGGGACAGTGAATAGGGACACCGATTATCGATGTCGATACCTTACCCGTGGTGAACATGACACGAACCGAGATGTCATTTTTGGTCGTAAAAACGTCTATTCTGGAAGAATTATAATACTTTATATCGGTAGTAGATGTATGATGTGTATGACTTTTATTATTGTTTTGTTTTTGCTGAGAGTTTTGGTTTGAAAAAACGGTGAAATGAAAGTGATTTCCTTGCATACACTCCAAATGACATGCAGTGGAGATTGCTCGTGTTTCTGTTGCATCAATTTCCCTTACAAAGCGTGCTGTTTTCATTTGATCATATAACATTGCATGATATTCTTGGAATTCATACTATTAAAAGCACATATAAATATAAATGGTACGAAACACCCAGAACTCAGAGCTTACTTTTTATCGAACTAGAAAATTTAATTACCAATATTCTAATTAAAAATTGTAAAAAGTGCTATGATTCGCGTAAAACCAAGATAGGTATGCATATATGTTGCATTGTATTGCATGAGCTGATAATCAATCAATTAGCAAAAACGTGAACGCGGAGGATAGGTAGTTTCGGATACATTCATTGGGGAATTTGTATGTTTATAAGAGAGTAAAGTTTATTACTGTTTTGCACAAACCTGCACAGAGAAAAAACTCAATGGGTTGCTTGAAAGTGCACAAGCAGTATTTTATTTATTATGCTTAATTGTGCTAGTATTAAGTTTTTCATAGTTTATAAAGATTATATATACATCATTCGCAAATGGGCTGAATCATTACATTGCATGTGGCATCCATCACTCGATTCTGCACCACTAAAGCTTTATATCATTACTATTAAATTCAAAATTAAACCCAAGTACCAAAGTAGATGTGTTAGATTTTTATATTGTACTATTTATAGTATGTAGATATAATTTGCTCCAGATTCATTTTATTGCAAAAATGCAGGGCAATGTTGGATGGAAGCAGTTTGGAGAAGATGATATGGTAAGCAAATGGAGATGAGTTTACACGCACAACACAGTTGCTTAAAAAAGCCAAAGATATTTAGAATGTAGCCACAGACAAAACATAATGCAATTCTGTGCAAATTTCAGAGTAATTTAATAAAAAGCAAAATAATCATTCATTACTAGCAAGCATTAGATTATCAACCAACGCATCAATTGGTGAATGCGTGAATGGTATAATGCAAATTACTGTTTGGCAGATTTTGTCCCTTGCTATTGGCAAAATATTCACACATTACGCATATATTTCTGAGACTGGGAGTCACTTACGTGGGAGCTATTTGGATATTAATGATAACACAGTACAAAATGTAGTAATGGAATTTTAGGAATGGAATGTCACACATCAGGCAGGCGGAAATCCAATGGAGATGAAAACAATATTCATAGCTTGACAATACTAAACACCAAATTATCGTGTAATGATCATTATTATATATATATATATATATATAAAATGCGAATATTGTTTAAACTTATTGTTCTACTTATTCGCTTTCAATCCTAATGATAGTAATGTATGACCTAATAATCTTCATGGACTTAATTTGTCCTTGCATATTGCAAATCGTACGTAGGTATTCCTAGTAAACACGACATTCTTGACTATCAACTTCCTCTGACTTGCAACCTGAGAAATCTTTTAAATGTGCAAAACCCTGTTGACAAGTGTATTTGCTCCTCAGTTTGGGTTTCAAGCTTCTTCGACTGTTTCCCATCACTTGACTTAAACTTTGCAACTTGAGTGGGGAAACAGATTTGTAGTTATTATTTTAACTCCGAGTTAAATATAAAAAGCAGTGTAATCTTTGAATGCAAAAGTGAATAGTTCTGTTTTGAATATGTTCAAATTTAGACTCCTCCTCCTATTCGTAGGAGTCTGTGGAGTGATCCTTGAAACAAACTCATATTCCTACCCCACAGCCTACCCGCAACCGGAGGCGTCCTACGGGTACATGTCATATGCACCGGTAAGTAAACATTAATAGAAAAAAAACTATAATATTGTGATTGTGTTTAACTGTGATGATGATTCTTCTTTACCTTTGTTACAGCCTGTGTATCCCTCTTATTCCCCTCCCAGCTACGGAAGCTATGGAAAGGGCTATGGATCTTCATATTCTGCAAAGTAAGTTTTTTATAAAACTACGAAACCAAGCCATACAGTTGATTTTTGATCTTATGGATTTGCATGCGATTTTCTTTGAGTTTTAAATCTATTTATTTTATTAACCCTTTTTGTGTAGTTGTGCATACATGAAGGTTATCGAGGTCCTAGACCAAATCTTTTGCCAGCATGCTGACAAGAAGCGGTATTCCTCTACCATTTACCCAACCATAGACGTCGTCATCGACCAGTTGGAATGGACAATAGAATTGATCTTCATAGAGGACGTTGACACTTTACTTAGTGGGGCAGTCCACGAGTTAAAAACTCTCCAAGATGCGGTGTACGGTACTTACGGCGATTCCAGTTTACTCCAATCATACTATGAGGGATATTATGAAGACGGTAGTCAAAGTCAGACTGCTGGGACCGCTGGAACGAATGGGGCTAGAAATAATGCTAGGACTGCTGCGAATAACAAGATGAACAACATCAGATCCAGCTTCGAAAACTTCAAGACAGAAAGCACGACTTTCAAAACGAGTCAAGGGGTCAACTTCAAACAGGATAGCAAGCAGAGAAAAGGTCAGAAGACAAGTGAACAAAAGACGATGACAATTGAAGTAGAGGTAGATGATGTGAGCCAAAGAGCCAGCGCAGTGAAAGTAGATGCCCTTAACAAAGTTAATGACAATGAAAAGACCGATAATGGTGTTTTAGCAACACTAAGTCTCCTTAACATTGAGAACGCCGACCACCACAGCGTGCTTGAAGCTTTGAAGTTGGTACGTAAAATATATTTTCTGTAATAATAAATTTTTTGTTTGAAGATATAGTCAAAATTATATGCAGCAATTTGAGCAGCAGAGGACATTTTAGAATATTATTTCGTTTTGATTGAGCCCTTTCTCATTTTGATGTTTTTGCAGAGGAAAAGAAGTACGAATGAAACTCTACTTGGTAGAGCTCGAGCTCGAGCAACTCGTAGTGCTTCGTATGGAAGTCGGAAGACTCGAAGTGCAGAATATTCAGAGTCAGTGATCTAATCATAAATATTTTCAATTTTCAAATTATGGAATACATAAATGTAATTTTATTTGCAGCTACACATGTTCTTACCTCTCTCCAATTTACTGCTCCGAAGACAAATATGACGAGCTCCTTTACAATATTCTGGACCGCCTCTTTACTGCTTTGGAATTCCTCAACGAAGCCATTGATGTGCTGTATGAATTTTCGCTTGCAATCAATTGTGGAGAATCTGTACTCGACACGCAAGCTTCTACAGAAGCTGCCGTTGCCTTCGGTAATCCTTTCACTCGCATGTATTTGCCTAACCGCTTTTTTTGTTTATGTACTGATTTTAATTATTGATTTTTTGGAAAGGTGCCATTTTAACATCTGGTTACACCCTGTCTGAGGTCGCATTATATGTATTGAGGATGTATGAGATAATGGAGTTGGATTATGGCGATGACAGCGGGTCTTACTACAGAGCCGGGGGAAGCAGTTCTTACTCCGCCCCTCAACAACCAGTTAGCTACCCTAGTAAACCGATACCTACGTACGTCAACAAGGTCTCTACTATGCAGGTAAATGTAAACCTACAAAAGAAAGAATAGCAACCCAATTAAGTACGGTCTTCTGATGTATTTCCATACGACATTAATCATTACTAATCCCACCATTTCTTTTCCAGTCTTATCCTTACAGTGGATACATTTCGCAGCCAGCAAGCAGCGTGAGCTACGTTCCACAGCAGTATCGCAACCAAAGGGCTGCTTTGACCCCAGCCATTCCTCAATATTTCTTGGTAGGCTGATCGAAGAATAACAGCAAAATATGTTCAGCTCTTAAGATAAAAGTTATTTTCATATGACAATTTTACAATAAGACAATTTTAAAGCGTGCTAAATAATCTTTTCGACTGCGATTGTCTCTTCATTAGTGTTTAATTTTACAGTACTCAAATTTAAAATGTACACCATTTTTATTCTCTTGAAGTCGTTGATTTTTATTGAATTTTAACAAAATAAAATAAAATAATTAAGCATTTTATGCTGTTTCAAAAAAATGCCATATGGCAGTTAATTTTAAATCATTGCATTCAGCAAACTGGGACAGATAAGTTGCTTGTTTTGCATTTTTGTAACAACAACCAATATTACACCGACTGTAATTTTAATACTGTCATCAAAATATTGTTATCAATTGTAAAACTGCTGATGAGTTGCCATTTGACAAAACGAAAATTCCGTTTGTCAGCATACAGAAATACATATGTATTGTTGATTTGCTTTTTAGCTTAATTTGAAAAAGGTGGAACTATGTGGAAGTTACGCTTTAAAGTTACACCAGTCATCACTTTATTTAAAATGTTTACAGCCTACTTATATTTTAGTTCAAACATGTCAACCATTTCATAATGAAAATATTGAAATTCATGTTCAAATTTACGTCTCATATAAGTTTGATTTTCAAATTAATATTATGGTAGGCATCTTTTGCACCATACATATTTTTGGCATATCCCCTCGTCTCATTAATTAACCTTTTGCAGTGCTTGATTTTGTTCATGTCTCACATTTCCCCGTCTTTAGTCTTTACTAGGCACTGAAAATGTCATTTATTCTTGACCTAGCACCATATCTATTTATGATGTGCCTACTGTCTTCTTCCACAAAAGCCATGGCTAGTCAGGTAAAAAATAACTACTCAAGTATGTAGTTGTTAATAAAGTAAAATACAATGTACAATAGTCAAAGATGCATAGCAAGGCAAGAAAGGGTAAGATAACCCAGTTAATGATTAAAAATCTAATGATAATCTATTTAATAAATTATGCAGAAACTTATGCCAAATGATGGTAAAGAAATTAGGCAATCACCACATTTTTCACCCTCGGATAAACTTTCGAACGGGTAAGAAGGAAACTTGCTCACACAATTTATTGCGTTTGTAAAAAGAAGCTTCAAAGGACTTGCCTCCTTTTTCTTCACAGATGTAATCTTCCTGATGCCATCAACCTTCTCATGTGCTCTGCTTCCAGCAACCAAGAAAGCTTCAACAGTGCAGTTCATTACCCTACGAAACTAATAATTTCTCAACTAGGTCATGAACTTTCTCTAGGCAGCATTAGTAATCCTCAAGCCGTCGAGAAAGTATCAAACGCCATTCGAGCTCTTAATACTGTGCTAAAGGACGATCAATCATTTTCTTCAATATCAAACTCGCCAAATCTTGTGTCATCGTCAACGACTGAGCAAGTGATAAACTCAATGACCGAGCTTATAAGAAATCACGGCAAGTCTGAAAAATTACAACGACAAGCTGTTCAAACCCTTTCGTCTATGGCTCGCCAATCATCAGTGCCACACGAAGTGACCAATTCAAATCCAGTACTGGAAGCCCCAGTATTGGAACGACCTCCGTTGGCATCTGCTATTGATCCTGTAGCTATAAATCAAGATGGTCATCCACAACAACTGCTACAAACAGTGGACGTAGGACCTGTAAACCAGCAAAACTCTCGAGAAATCAGGGAAACCTCAAATTTCGCATTATCAAACAGGTATGTAAAAAGTTTCATGTGAAACATGTTTTTTTTAAATTACAATGTTTGGCAGTGATTTTATTTTCAGTCATATTCAAGATTGCGCTGTCACCAGTTTGGTTCCAAACTCTTGTTCCCCAATGGAGGTGCAAAATGTTCTTCGAACCTTTTTATTCACCTTTGCAACTGCCATTACGAATGTTAAAGATGCGAGAAATGTGCTTTTAAATAATGTGGTAGAAGCGCCAGCATGCTCAGCTCCAGGAGTGACTGGAAATCAGTTGGGATGGGCATCATTGGGAACTTCTGAACGTAGTTTGGTCAACATCATGTCTGCACTTCTCAAAGCGGACAAAGTCGCAACTGAGAAACTAAAGCATGATAATGAAAATAATGACAATGAAAATGATTTAAGTACATTTGCTCATTCTATCAATGAAGTTCTACCTGGAGCATCAAATTTACTGCTCTCTACAATGGATCAATTATCCTCTACCAGTAAAAGCATGAATAAAAATAGCATGAATGGTTTTATGAAGTCACTCAATGATGGCCAGAAAACAATGAAAGGATTTTTCGGTGGTATTTTTGGTGGTTAGGTAAAATCATATATGGTGAAATTAGAATAAGGAGAGGGAGGAACAGAGTGCACGGATGACATTTTGACATTTTGAAATTAGATCGTAACTACAAACTAGACTATGATTTTTAAAATATAATTTTAAATGAAATACGAGTGTACGAGTTCAAGTTTTTGTCTTTTTTGGTTTATTACATATTCTTTAACTCCCTTGCCATTAAAAGATCGTAATTTTCTAAAATTCCTATGAATTAATTTTACTATAATTTATTGATTTTATTAAGAAAAAGAGGTTCTTTTATGGCATCCGTATAATTAGGATATATATGATACATATATGATTAAAAGAATATTCTTAGCTAACTTACAGACAGCAACGCATAAATTACCTTTACCTGCATTAAAATATTTTAAGAATAGTTAGCAATTATGAAAATATTTACAGCATAAATGAAACATAAAATTCTTTGGCACAAGATGGTACTTAAAACGCTAACTACTTGTTCTAAACCTTTAGAAACACATAAAGCGAGAGATCTTCTTCCATGTGATTTCTGCTATTGGCAGGGTCGCATTGCCAATCGAATCAATGTAGACAGCATTTATGACGTCCTTGGCGATAAATGTAGCTTGTGTACTGTCACCCATTGGTTGAATAGCGAGACTAGATTGGCATGAGGATTGGCAATGGTCAACTGGTGGTCCCACCGTTCCATTTCGGCCAGACTCTTCGTCCATGTCGGCTTTCACATCCATCATAGTTACTGGCATTTGATTTTGCGTAGATAGAGTTCCAGCCGATGATGTGGTGACTAAAGTAGAAACGGCATATTCATTTCCCTGGAATCAAGATAGAAGCAAAAAAATAGTAATTATGTGGTTCAAAAATTTAAAAATGCGATGTTTTGGGTTTGCATTTTCGCATTAAGCTTTACCATTTCATCATTTTCCATTGTGGTGATTTCTTTTACCTTCTTAGCTGGTGGGCCTTCTGAATTGGTTCGTCGTTTGCGTTTATCACTCTTCTTCTTCTTAGAAGCGGTCGCCACGTCTGAGGTGACATCCATTGGAAATTTGCGATCGAGAATTTCACGGGTGAACTCCTCAGCTAGCCAAGGATACTCCTTCCATATTTCTGGAACTGAACTGTTCGTTGGGGGTTGCTCCTCAACGAACTGCCTGACATCCTTCAATGTTTTTGCTTCACATTCTCTAATGGCTTTGTATACTGATCTTTGGACGCACTTTTTGATGTTGTTTAACAGTTTCCTGCATTCGCTAACTACAATACAGCGGAAATTGCAAAGAGTAAATACATGATATCAATATTTCATGTGCTGCTGATTAGAACGAATAAGTCAAATAAGTATTCAACATCATTACTGCAAAATTTAGGTAGGTTTACCATTTAATAACATTTTTGCAGAAACTTCACTCCAAGCCTTGTTGATTTCATCATTGGTTGGTTTTGAAGCACTTTTGCACTTCCACAGCACCTTATAAACTTGTATCACTCTGCAAATTGCGGTCTTATTGGATGACTTAGTCTTCTCATGACTTTTTTGCAGATTCTTTAGAACCCCACCAGAGCGAAGTGTGGATCGGCGGTCCATAGTAATTTTAATTTAATGATTTACTCTTTCCGGTATGATAATAATAATCCTCACATAAATGCTCTAAAACCGATTTGATGAAACCAAAACTGTGAACTGAGATTTGAAAAAACTATGAACTAACAACTGATTACAATAATATGATTAATTATGAATATCTACTTCACTAAATTGAAAATTACAAACAAAATTAACTCACAAGGAACAACAAACGTACTGGTACTACCTTAATTTTTTGATCGACTGACATTATCTTCTAAGCTTTAGAAAAAGCGACAAGGAACTGTAGAATGAGAAATTGAGAAATGAGAATCAGCCAGCAGCACTGCTGAAAGATGAAACTTACTCATCATGACTTTTAATCTTTAAGA
>JAQIXW010000893.1:0-23489 GCA_034700685.1 Willowsia buskii
GAGAGTAGTTTAGTAGGCGCAGCAGTTCCGGTCGTTCTTGGCCTTAATGGAATAATACCAAGAAACGTATTTAAGCAGCAATTGCTGCAGCAGAGTAAATAATATCAATTTAGGTATTTATAAATGTGTAGAAAGTTGCGAGACTAGTTTTGCTGCTCATGATGATGATAATGATTAACATGATAAAATAAATAGAATAAGTCGACATTATGATGGCTTGATCGATCCCTGCGTTTTTGGGGTGATCACGTTTCTTGAGTTTTTCATGTTGTTGATTCTAATGACGTATTGATTTCAGTGGTGATCGATTCCTCAGTAATTCATTTAGTTACTATATTCCAGCTTGCATACAAATGCCGAAAATGTTTTGTGCAAAAGAAGAAGCCATAGAATATTAAATAGAAAAAGGGTAAAAACGTGCTCATTGGTATGTATCCCTACTGCAGCAAAAGTAACTCTTTTTTTTTAGCTTGCAAGAATTAGGCGGAGGTCAGTTGGTTTTTTATGGGATGAGAATGATGTGTTAATGGTGGTCTACTAGTTGTAGTTGTAGGACCGGAAATGCCAAGTTTGTTTGTATGTTTCTGGGCTAATATGTTAAGTACAACTACAGCAAACGTCAAAACTTTTCTTCTCATGTTTTATTTACTTTAGTACTTTTTTTGCTCTTTCTCACTATTCTAATCTCATGGGGGAGAGGAGAACCTATAATAAAAACTGGATACTATATTACCGTACACAAACTTGTGTACCTACACGCTATTTAGTAGCCATGTCAACGTGACATGGACATGACATTTGACATGCAAAATGGTTGACTTCACAAAACAAATTTCTTACTTCTGCTTACATTACTCAATTTCTGTTCACACGCAAAAACATTGGCCATAAAACAAACCTACTAAAATTTTCGCCGGAAGGAGAATCAAAATAGAAGACGAATAAAGAGAAAGCTATACATGTCTCGTTACAATCGTAAAACCAGTCCAACCTTTTTCTCGTCCACAATCCCTCTCTCCCAACCAAACTTTCTTAGAAGAAAGTTGAGCTGTGCGCAAATCAAGAATAAAAATGGGAATGCAAATTTGCTATGTGGCATAATATGAGGTGCATACCTATATACACCATGCTGTCCGTCTGCCGGCACAACAACCTAAAAAAAATTCTTTTTCTTTTTACAACTAACTTTTCTTTACGACTCATATAGTAAAAGGGTGAAGTGCATGCAAACTTGCTGTTACCATTTTGATGACGGCGATGCTGATCATGACGATGATTGTGACTGGCCTGGCCTGGCGTACATACCACTTTTACTATATACTTGACTCATACGAGATTATTATGGAGAAGAAAAAAAATGGTACGCAGTCGAAAAATATATATATGGTCTGGCACATATCGTAATACCGACCGAGGTCTTATTGATGAATATACCTAAACCTCGACTTACAGCATTTTTTTATATGTATGCTCTTCTCTTTCAGTTTTTCTACCACGATAAGAGGGATTGGGTTGACCTAGTGGCCTGTTAAACTAGACCTGAATCCTGATTCTCTCCGTCTGTGTACAAACTTCTCTCTCGGTCGGCGGCAGTAACGATGATGATTGCTGGTGATGCTGATATTGCAAAATGTAGTTGAAACGGGCATGATAATCTCTTGTCGCAGCATTTTCAGAAGAAGATGATAAAAAGATGCGCAAAAATCTTCACGACTCTTGATGCTGATAATGAGATGAGTAGTTGGGAATCCTTGCTATTCACATTTTAGCTCATTTAACTTTTCAAAAATATGTGATAATTTGGAATACATTTTCACCACACAAGCAGAAAAACCGCATAACTGAATCCTTTCAGTGAGCCACCCACGCACCCAAAAAAAGCGTGTAAAAGAGCTTGATGACAGTTCCCTATTATGCCATATTATTATGTAAAATAATCATAATAGTAATCAGTGTCAATATAATAATGTTATTATTATTATTTATAATCATATGTAATATGATGACGAGATGATGATGATGTGATGTGGAAGTTTTGATGATGGGATGTTAAAACGCATGCACTAAAATAAATTCGGCACGGACGAACCAGCAGCGGCAGAAGCAGCAGCACAAGTGGCGGAGGAGGTTTGCAGGTCGAGGTCGGCCTATTATTCTTTTTGGATTGAACATCACATAACACACGAGATTAGACTATAATCATAATGTATAAAAAATAAACAGCAGGATATACCATGAAAAAACATAATTTTCCTCACCACTACCACCTCGACACTTTTGACATGACACGATAAAACCATAATAATAAAAAATGTGCTCATGTTGTGTCTCTGCAGAAGCACAATACACGACGTGACGTGACTGACACACGATGCAATCCTAATCGTCAATGCGAGATGAATCGGAAGGAAATTGCAGAAAAAAAGTGAAAATTCAAATGTGCTAATTTTTCTCATCTTTGAAGGTAACTATAACTGCATCTTTTTACATAATAGCTGGAGTTAACAAATAAGTTATATAAGAATCTCGATAAATCACGTTTTCTGATAGGTTCGCAATAATAATAGGTAATATGATCGTTTAGTGATTACGTATGTAAAGAGGTCGACGGAAACTGTGGGGTTTTGTTTAGTGCGCGACTACGTGCAAATGTCGTGTGTTTTGTAAGGTCACCATGTGCTAAAATATTAATAATAGTTATTAGGATGTAGGAATAGATATTTTTTTAGGTCCGAGGTTATCATCATCATCATCGTTATGAATGTGATCAGTATAATCTTGAGGATAAAGCTTTAAGCTATTTTTGGCTTTGAGTTTTTTTCCGAGAGGAGAAAATAAACAGCAGATCCGCGGTATCGCTTTTTTATGCGAGATGCGACCTCACCGACCTAACTTGGCATAATGGTGTTTATCCAGGTAAGGGTTTTTTTTTGCGAGGCTCATTATCATCGTAACATCCGTCAACTCGGCAAGTATTTTGGGATCATCAGCGTATAAAAAAGTGTTTACGAGACGCCGGATGTAATGGCTGTATCTTCAGTGAGCATGGCAGGATATCCCATTCGTTCATTTATGCATTTACTTTTGAATGCAGTTTTTATCATTGTCATCATCTTCGCTGCACTCATTCTCTTTCTTTTTGTGACAAAAAAAATTGTTTGCAAGAGTGGTTGTTGTACTGCTTATGTTTTTGTTTATGGGAAGAATGAGGACAAAAAATGTGCTCTCAACGAAACTGAAACTGATATACATTTTCTTTTCTTCGTCTTCTTCCAAGTCGTCATCATCGTAAATCGTAGTAATAATGCATATATGTGTGGGAAAATATATACGCAGAAGAAGTGTAGGTATACTTGATAGTTTGCATTTTGTAGATAGACCAAGACCAGAATCATTATTATGCAGTCATCTTGTACCATTTTTTGGTGCTCATGTTTCTCTTGTTGCTGCTTGTATAACAAGTTGCAACCAGATATGCGATAATATGACTTCTGCTTATACGATGTATTGTAGTAACTGCATATTATGGTGCAAGCAAAGTGTACTGCGTGAGCTAGAATTGCAATTGGGTCAAGTATAAATCTTGAATTGAATAAAAATAGGTGGCTATAGATTAGAAGAACTCTTGTTTTCATTCAGATGGTGATGTGCGGAATGATGATGGTGACGATGATAATGATCATCGCGATTATTCTAGTAGCGTAAATTGTCATTTTTTGACATTTTATAGTAGCTTAGTGGATATAATGAAAAATCACAGTATTCTATACAGTAAATATGAATTTTGGAACATTTATTGTTAGGAAGTATTTTTTTGCATTTTAACGACGCTTAAAACTTATTGACAAATATTATAATACTAGATGGGTAAAGGTAAATTGGTGCAAGAACAACAAAAGGTTAGATAATTAAATAGGATAGATGAGTAAAGGGGTTCATTTTGGACAACTTTTCGGAAATATACCATAATAATGCAAAAAATGCATCTATCCAGAGTAAGATGAGAATATTGATTCAATAGGTAATAGAGCACCACAGTACGACCAAAACTATATCTGAGAATGAGTAACAATGAATGATTATACTTATCTTCATAGTGTGCATATCATGTTAGTGCCTTTTAATCTAATTAGTTGCACAGAGATGCATTATCGTAATTTGCAATGTTTTTTTTCATATTAACGTAAAACAAAAACCTGAGATTCATAAAACAATATAAAGCAGCACAATGAAAAAATTGGCAAAAAAGTTCCATGCTATGTATATTATGTAGACTTGACACGGTGATGACAAGGCATGCTAGTTTACGAGAGTATGATTTCATGTGTGGATGCTGCAGTTGTTGGGGCAACTGCTGTACTCTGTGAGTAGAGCTGTGCAGTTTTGTGGCATGTTTTATTTGGGTCAAGGCAAAGATGATGCACCTACTTTTTTCTGTCATGCTTTTTATGAGAAGAGAAGCAGCAAGAAGTAAATGGTAACTAACACAAGTCATTTTCATCGTCATCACTGTTACTACTAATATACATATAGCGGTAGTTTGTCGTCACGATAAGCAATCAACAGTGAAAAAAAAGTACAAAAAGTAAATAAAAATAGAACTACCTACTGCTGTTAATGTTACTATTATAGCACTACTAACTGTCGTTTTCATTAACGAATACCTTTTGTGCTTGATTGGTTGTTATATAATAATAGGTATAATTGGAGGTTATGTTTTTAGTGAGAGAGTGAAAAATGTAAAAAAATGATAAGAATCTAGTAAAATCTGGTTTTTATTCTAGATGCAAGCAGAAGAGAAATGTGTGTGGAGTGGAAGAAGAAACCTTCATATAGCAGTTGTTTTCATGCTTTATTTTTATTCATTAGATGATGTCGTGTAGCGTGTAAATGAACAACGCTTGTTTCCCATGTTTGTTTGAGGATATGATTATATGATAGTATTTTTGTATCTAATTAATAATTGCTTCGATTTTAATATTAAGTAAGTCAAGAGCATAATATGGATATTTTGTAAGGTTTCAATGGTTTCATTATGAGCAATTAAAGATGTAACATAGTAGAAAAATGAATTCCTACCACCTACGTCAATTGTCGCTGTAAAATATTTGAAAATCAAAACTAATAATATGAAGATTTTAGGCAGACATCCATGATCCATATTTTTGACAAATCTTTTACTCCAGCTCCATTTTTTACCACAGTTCACCACTTTTGGAAAGGGTTTAAATCAATCTTTAAATGAAATGTATTGTGCAAACCTTAAATATTTTTAAAGCAGCTTTTAACTTTGTCTTCAATCTTCTTCTATTCAAACAGCAAGCATTATTATCTCAACATAGATATCAATGCAAGTTTTTACTACAAAAGTAAGTATTGAAAATGCATCTTAGAATAAACATCTCATTGAAGTAGTATCGTTTTATGATTCAATTAAAAATTGAATTGAATGAACACAAAAGAACGTAAATGAATGGCCCGGCTAAGTCATGTTTTGGACTTCCATTGCCAGAAATAAATTTAGAACGTTATATTAATTTAGATAATATTCTGTTCTCCTTTTTATCAACCTGCATATTATTGCAACATTAATGATTTTAAAAACCATTACATGTGAGTAGACGTGTTTTCAAACCATGAAGCTAACAATGATTTTCTCGATTTGATTATTGACGCAATAAAATTCGGCCATACAAAATGAATGAAGATGTGTTTTGACGTGGATGGCATCCTCAAATTGACATTTTGGAGATTCCATAAGTTGTAGCACTATAAAAAACTACGGAGTACTGAAATTGCTTACACAAACCTTGTGCCTTGCTTCTTTTCTCATGTAATTTGACCGGAAGTTGGAAATTAGAGAAGAGGAGACGGAATCTATTGTAAAGACTTTATTGACAAAAGTTCCCCAGTGACGGATGACGGATCCTACTATGAATAAGACCCTTCCAAAAATAGAATGAGATATGATACCATTAAGCATGCATGTCATTTTCCCAACTAACGATCTCTCATTCTTCATTCTTCCCCATCTCCTCAAACATCAATAAAATGAAAAGTGAAATCCAACACTGAAACTTGATACATCCATCCATCAAATTTCCATACTCAAAATATACAGCAGCAGAACTTTCTACTCTACTCAGCACATTTCACACATGACAATTCCTACCTTTCAGCAAGTTTTTCAACAGCCATAAAATCATTTACGGCTGCGACGGTCCCTCTGAAGAAAAAAAGGGAACCTGTTCTCAAACAAAACTTTCATCTTCCAGCAAAGTCATCATTTTTTCACTCAATGTTTCAGACTATTTCTCAATCCACTTTCATAATCTTCTTTTACAGCAGGTCCTACATGTTACACAATCCTGCAGAAAGAATGCCCTAAAGCCATAATACACACACGACAAGTACATTAGAATGAGTGCAAAGGTAAAACCACTCTCATGATTCATTATTGCCGAGCATAATGGTAAACATTTTCTCATACTGTGAGGTAGTGTCCAGTAGTTGTTCCCTTTTACCCAAAATTCTCTCCCCATCTCAAGAATACACACCTCGTTTTATAAATGCCATTGTGTCACTTGCTTATGTTGAGATGTCCAATAACAATAGTCACAAAATTGTCATTGTATATTGTATTATCAAACAAAAGGAAAGATGCCGAAAAATTAAACTTTCATTTTTACTCAATCATTTCATACTTCCAATAATTTCGCAATGTCCTTTTGTTTTCCTGACAATCCATAGCAAGAATACATATTTTTTTTTACATTTTCTTGAAAATTTGTAGTCATAAGTTATAGCAGAACCCAGCAATTACAAATGGTTTTCCAGAAGTTTTTTTAACGTTTCGTGTACTTCACCGTTGTAAACGTTTAGATATGCCTGGTAATGAGCCAATGACAAGGATATACGTTACAGATACTCATCATCATTTTACCAGAAAATTGCTCCAATAAATTAATAATATTTTTTGTTTCTACACAAAACAATTACAAGATCATTACAACTAGGAAAACTACGAATCAATAAATTAGTTTGTATGTTCCTGTGTGCATAATACCTGGAACATTTGACAAACTAGCTACCTTTACACCGATAGTTTTTTCTGCATTATTTATTCATTTGATAATTCCTACTTCCATTTTTACCTCTCCCACTCTTCCAATTATAATTTTCTCTCCGTTTCATATCAGCTCATTCATTTCCATTTCATTTATTCATCAGTTTTCTCCATTGCGTAACACATTTCGTTTCTATGCATATTCGTATTTCCTACTACTCCATATTATCAAAACCTATACAATACCTATAATTATGCCATTCCAACACTACACAACTACCTATTTTAACCTAGCCATAATTTTAAAAAGTCAAGATCATTCAGGTCACATTCCTTCTCCTTTTTTAAAGCAAACGCGTAATACCACCCTCTCCAGAACAGCAAGAAAATATATAAATCCCCAGTGACGCACTCTGTTCTATTTAACTAATTATGGCACAGAAGCCTGTTCCATACACACATAGAGAGTAAAAACAAAGACGAGGTCAATGGCGACACCAAACACCACCACCGCCGCCAGTGACACCGTTACCATGTCAAGATCAAAAACTGTGTAAGTGGGTCTTATAATAAAAAAACAGATATAAAGACAAGAGATCATCTTTTTTCCCTTTTACCCGCCTCATATCTCTTGGATTTGTTTTAGCTGTGCAACAGATTATTATAGGTCATGTCACAGACACACATACTGCTCATTAATCAGTTTGCTCCTTTTCGTTATTATTATTATTCTTTCTCCATAAAACAAACAAAGTATTGGATGCCCAATTTAATTGTGGCAATCTTTCTAGGTCTCCTCACACACAGGTCCATAGTGCAAAAAATAATGGCCATTCAGACTGTTTGGACATATGCAATCATTATATGGCTATAAGCATACATTTATTTGTTGTCTAAATATACATGCCTAAATATATCTTCCATGTTTATGTGTGTCCATCCAAGCATGTATAAGAAAACACTAAAAAAGGGGAAATGAGGTCACCCACTAACATTGGCACTCCATTCCACAAACTAAACCACCAGCAAGAGCAGAGCAGAGAGAATATCGCATAGCTTTTCTGTATGCAGCAGGAGAAAATCGGGTCGAGAGTAGGTTAGTGTTAAAACATATCCATCTCTTCCATGTAGTCTCCAAAGCTAGAAAACTGCAGTTTCCCTGGTTGTATTTTTCCCTTTGCCAATTTTGCCATGCAATAATAAACGGGAAACCCGGCGCTTGGATGTTTTCGTCGCTGTCGGAGAAGGAGGAAGCGCTCTACGTCGAGCGGCTGTACTACGACGAAGCGAATGGAAATGTACAAACTGTTAGTGTTGGGATTATATACGTGTATAGGTATATCTACATATTAATGATATAGTATTGCATTTAGCGCTGCTGCCACCGGAGGTGGAAAAACACGCCTACTAGTGCCATCCACCAAGAAAGAAGAAGAATCATGCGATCTATTTTGCAATATCCGCCTACATACTAAAACTTCAATATTATTACTTTTTTATTTGTAAATATGCCGGTATAATAGCTTTTTCTTTGTTTGAAAACTAAAAGTAAGTGGGTGCACGATAATATTATGTTCCAGGGTTTCAAGTATACCTTGAAGATAATATTACAGAAGTAAAGGAATTGCGAAATAGTTCTGGTTTCAATATTTTCTCCAGAGCATGTCACGTTTTCATTTTCATGAACAGAATAATATCAAATATGACATCCGGCATCTTTTTCTATTCTATGATTCTATGATTTCTATCTGCATGTTTTAACGTTTTTTTACTATTCTTCCTTCCTCCCTTCTCTCTGAACATTGTAGATTCCGTTTTATTCCAAAAAATTTAAATATATTTTTTATATAAACTCCAGCAACACCTCCGCTTTAAATAAGAATAAAAATTTAAAAAGTGAAGTTCTTCACAGCTATTATTTCACTCACCTTGAAACCAAAGCGAATATAAATTATTTACATGACACAATTAAATATTATGCGGACCGAAAGCAAAAATGAAAAGTACCATTCTGAGCATACTGAAAACCCAAGAAAACGGATTAAAAATCATAAAATGGATTTATAGTGATTATGTCGCAATTTTTATTTTTGTGGGAGTGGGCTTGGTTAATTGACTATCTGGAATCCACAATGACAAAACGTTTCTCGATTGCATTAGAGTTTCAGTCAAATTACAATAATTACATTTCTCAAAACGTCTCACTGTCTCACGTAGACCGGACCTATCTAAATCCTAAAACTTTTAAACTTGACATTTGTAGCTGTAACACCAATTTAGTGAATTTTCAAAGAAGTAAAAATTGTTCTTCCAAACACGCTATCATTACAGCTTACGGCACTCTCGAAACATCTTCCGCTTCCAAGAACAAAGACACATCCAACACGTGACTTCACTGCACATGTCAGAGAAGAAGAGGAAACATAGTTAGCGCAATGCTAAAATAAAAGCGCTCACGCCACACCACTAATTGGAAAAAGGATACGTGAAGGAGAAGACGATTATAATTTTAAATTATGGAATAACAACCGGCTATGCACGCATAACTGCTGCATATTTCCATTTTTATTGCAAAACGACAACTCGTGTGTCTCATGAAACGTGTGGGATTCATAAAAGAAGAGGAAAAAATCAGAGAAAAATTATTCCCTTAAACTGGAGTAAAAATACGCATAAGCAAACCAGGCCATCGTAATGAATTATGTAGGTGTAAAAAATATATATACCTACATTTTTATGATTATGTTCATAAAAGAAACAAGTTGTTGTAAAAACACGAATATTCATGTAAAATGCTGCAGCATGCTTTAAACCAGTATAGGTAATGATGCTGGATAATGTTATATCATTTATAATGGTGGGATGATAATTTTGTAAACAGAGCGAAGCGGCGTGATGAGGAGGAGTAGTAAATACTGAAAAGTTGTATATTATGAAATTATATCGGGGAAGTAAAAGATGGACAGAGAAGAGAGCTCTCTGGAGTTGGAAATAAGTTGGAGAAGCTGACTAGCAAGTAGAGACTCTCAACACAGAACTGACCTAGTTTTCGTGTGGATCGATGCAGGGAATTTGGAGCAGAGCGGAGCAAAAGTAGTTCTATGCTAACGACGACGATAAGCTCGCTAATGGTAAGGAATATATACGCTAGCTAGATAGGTATATCAACCAGAAAACCGCATGCAAGCTATTATACAATGGGCATGGAAGAGTTACACCACGCTTGTGTGTAGTTGTGTATAGGAATTTTCAAGTTTCCTTTGTGCAGTTGTGCAGCAGAGCAGTAGGCATATTATATGTGTAGAAGTTTATGTTGCTTAATATTGCTTTCCATATAGTTTATATTTTTTGGAAGAGCTCATGCTTTTGCTTGCATGTTTTTGATGGCAAACTGCTCTCAAGCTGCTGCTGCTTGTCTACCGTCTCGAGTTTTTTTGGTGCACTGGTTCACCAGGCCAAACAGGACCAACTGTAGACACTAAACGGCTGTTTTGGCAAGTACAACGGCAAGATGAGAAGCTATATAGCTACTGGAATAGTATGGAATTTATAGGTATATCGCGATAATCAAGTAAATGCGCAAAGCAGGAAAACACAAGTGTTTTTGTTGTGCTTTGCGTAAAGTAGGTCTTCAGGTCTCTGGAGAAGTAGTTACATGCGGGGTGCATTAGGTGGTGGTATTGTAGAACAAATTTATATACCTACTTGAGCTGCTTCAGCTTCTTTGGAGTAAGTTGACTACAGACTTTCAGGTTGCAGCAAAAGAATTTATCTTCAAGGTGGTAAATCCGGATACAAATATTTAATAATTTATTGGCGTATAAATAACTTATTTTAAATATAAAACCTGTTTTACACATTAACCCACTTATATAAATATGACTTGTGTACCTCAACCCCCTGACATTTTTTGGTTTGACTTTTTTAAACTCAAGTGACACATTACCTGACTTTTATTTCTAAACAAAACCAAATAGAAAAAAAGAGAATCCTTTCGGATCTTACCTTGCACTCCACCGTTGCTTGCTCCTCCCCTATGACTAACTCTTCCTTCATCCGGTCCATGTGCACTGCCTCCAGAGACAGCAGCGACTATATGGATTTCCACATGTCTGTTGTCCGGCTCCTGGTTTTGAGATGATGAATGTGACTGGTCATGGTGACTGAGGATTTCAGGAGATTCTGAGGTGCACGAGGAAGCGGACGAGGATGTTGACTCGTGTCGGTGGTGATGGTGATGATGGAGGTGAATATGTCCACCGGTTGATGGTGGGGGAGATGCGATCATCAGCTCTGATGAGGTTGACGAGTGATGAGAGAGGGGATGATGATGGGTGGTATGGAGGGGATGATGGGTTATCACTGATGTTGACTGGTGTGATGGTGGAGGGGATGTCGCTGCTGTGACTACGACATCATTTGAGTTGGGTAACTCGGCAGCGTCGATTATCACGACGTTACCCACATGGGTGGTCGAGGTTGTTTGACTTTTGTCGTCGTGCATTTTATTTTGCTTTTGAGTTGAGAGAGAAATGGGTACACCGGAAAAGTTTTCTGAACACGATGATTTATGATCGTTTACTTTATAAACTGACTTAGAAGCTTATTAAGAGTCCTAGTCATGATTACTTTTGTCACTGGGATGTTTTGCGGTTGGAGAATTCACCGGTAATTTTAAAGTTTAGATTCGTTGTATGACGATATTTGCAAATATGTTGGCTTTTGCTGAGTATAATAAGTAGCCTATATCTTTTAAGGAAAAGCAATATTTGTGAATATTTTGCTTAAAGCACTGACGATTGTATAAAAATATGTAGATTAATTCTCGGAGAATACTTTGAATTTTTTGGAATGGATCTCAGTATTTTATATTTACTTATTTGCTCCGTTTTACTTTAATTGTTTATTATATTCCTAAGGCTAAAGGTTTAAATCAATTATTGAGTTTTCACAGTATAATAGTAAGTTAGAAGGTACTTAGAGAAGAAAGTACGATGAACATGAAGTAAAGCAGGTCACCGGTGAAAGTTTTTGTTTCTTTGAAAGAAAGCCTGTCTCTTAAACTTGATTGTTTCGAGAAAAATATTTATTCTAAATGTTGGCTCTTTTAAAGTAATATCTAATTATAGGAAATATTCATGTATATTTTTAAAGCAATGCGATGATTAAGTAGTTTACTTTAAATGATTGATTAATATTTAAAAGGTTTTTTCTTCAATAAACGGTACTCTTCTCTATTGCATAAGATTATCAATATTGCGATGTCTAGAGGCAAAACATTTACGTTTTTTCTTGCATTGAATGTTTCATTTAGGTACACAAATGGTTATTTATTTGATTGGAAAGCTTTTAAGATTTATTTGTCCTTTTTTTCGGCTTTAGAGGCACTGCCACTCAGGTCATGTTCCAGAAAAAAATCAGCTACTTTAATTCAATATTGTTTTGTTTAGGAATCCTTTTAAAATTGTTACGTCATGAATTTTGCATATTGGAATATCTCAGGTTCAATATCATTTCACCACAGGTTGATGTCCTACGCATTCAGGATTGTTTTCATTTCCATTCACAATGAACAAATTGTATCTCTTATTATTATAGTCACAGTTCATCATAGAAAAAAACGGCCGATGAACAATAAGGTACTTTTTCGCAATATTTTGTTGGCTTGCCAAACAAATTTCCAGGAATTGTTGGCAAGAAAATAAATCGCGGAAAATTATATTCTCGCACATAAAAAGGAACGTTCATGTAACACTTGTGTTAGTGTCAGTCAGCCACAGAGCACAATATAGTTTTTTAAATGGCTTTTCAAATTCTCTGTACCATTCTTTTCATTACAAATGACACACGCACAGGTAGACACAGTGTCACTACATATTTCACATAGGCATTACAACCAGAGACGCTTCTGATGATTACGATAATTTGCACGATGCTGATGAACGTGACCTACATAAAAGATAACGCTTACAGAAGCGGTCGTAACGCCAGAACAGGATCACAAAAGTGTGAAAGAGTACACGCACACTTGACCAAACAAACGAAAGCAAAAGTTCTTTTTTTTGCTGAACAGCCACAGAGAGATAATTATAGTGCAAAGTATAATTGAACAATTTCCTTCATTGTTTGGTGAAAAATTATCAGTGATTTGTTGTAGGAATCGCTGTTGAGACTTTTGAATTGAATTGTTTATCTGTCGGAATCTGTGTGCGGTGGGATGACAAGGAATTAAAGATGGAGTATAGATTGTCGACTGATGATAAGAATGATTGCTCAATCGATTTGGTTTTTGTGTGGGTTTCAAGAGGAACCACTTTTGACAATCTGATAGTAGGATAATAAATGGAACTCTGGAACGCGTAAATTTTATGGGAATGGATTCAGATTAAAATTAGCTTTTGGATGACTGATGGCTTTTTTGACAGAAGGAACAGTAAAAAAACTATAATGGTTCGTTTATCTCCTTTTCTTTACTTCTGGGTAGAGAGAATATTAAGTCAAATTGTAATATTATTTTGTTAATTGTTCACCGGATAATAATACAATGCTGATTAACAATTACATAGTAGTCATTCCTTTTTCGTGGTTGAATGCACGGTTTACGGTTATGAGGCCGTAATTAATTAATTGCTATGGTGATTAAATAGCTGGCGATTAATTTGTTACGATGATTGAAGACAACAGAAGATTAAACAGTCATCAAACTTGTTTAAAACGTAAAACAGTTCATTGGCTTCTTTTTACTCTCCTTCCTTAAAATTTTATCCGAAATAAAATTGTTGATTAATAATTTTTAGCATTTAAAGCTTAATATCGATTTTTTTATAATAGAGGCTGATTGCATTTAAGGTTGACTGTGATCACTGGGAGGAATTTGAATTCTTTAAAACTTTTTAATAGAACCCACTAGAATTGAAGTACACCTGCGCTGATCCCTGTTGTTTTGATGATGGTGCTCCTGACCGACTTTCCTACATATTTCAAGGTCATTATTATTACACAACAGACTGCTCACGGGAAAGAGGAAGCAGAGACGGGGAGAGAGAGGCAGACAGAGCGAAAAGTAAAAGTCTCTCTCTCTCTTTCTGTATGCTTTTCAGGGCAGTAGTGCTGCTCTCCTTACACCACTCTACCTACCGAATATGTTAAGTAGATGTATTGCACAGAACGATTTTTTTAACAAGGCCCCACTTAAACCGTATAATCTGGTCAGCTTATATAGGTATAAGCTTTAGGTGGTGTATGTTTTTAACAGGCAGCAGAAAAGGTAACCTTTTCTTTTCCTTCTCTAGTTCCCCACTTTTCTGTTTTGGAAGGTCAGATTACATGGCAGGTATTGTGATAAAAAAAACAGAAAATTCTATTGTCATCTTCACCATCACAGATTATTTGTTTAAATGATGTAGGTCAGGTACGG
Source organism: Willowsia buskii (assembly GCA_034700685.1). Classification (NCBI taxonomy): domain Eukaryota; kingdom Metazoa; phylum Arthropoda; class Collembola; order Entomobryomorpha; family Entomobryidae; genus Willowsia; species Willowsia buskii. The sequence continues at coordinate 14,484 of JAQIXW010000893.1, forward strand.
AGAGATATTTAATGTCCTTCTGGTAAACCAGTGCACTTTACTTTATCAAAGCTGCAACTCTTAAATTGTTTGATGGGATGATTTCATCACATTTTCTTGATATTCGATCCTCTTGGAATGGCAGTATGGCGAGGAAAGAAAATGAGAAGATGAAAATGAGGTCAACTCAGTACTTGTCTTTCATTACTCCACTTCCTCTATTTTTTTCTTGGTTTTTTCCTAAGTGACCCAGGTCAGTAGTAAAGATTACAGTGGAAGTGCAGTGATCAGTTTACTTGATGGTCACTTTTTTTGCATATGTATTTTATATCGTCAGGAAGGAAGGTCACTGTTACGCTAGGTCATGCCAAGTCAATGTGAAGGTCACGCGCAAGAACACATAAATACACCGGCAGAGAAAATAATCCTTTTATTTTTTTTCGCTGATCAAGAAACAATACTGATGAAAATATGATTAACAACCAGGAAAAATATGCTATTTTTTAGAAAGAAGATCCAGCTTCTCTAATAGCATATATATTTTTACGATCAACAAATTCACAGCCAACTTTACTGCACTAATTCACAAAATCAATAAGAGATGATTACTACTATTCCAGTTTATTCCACATTTATCTCCGGATAAGATAGTTTTCTTTTTAGAAGTGATGATGAGGATGACGTTGTCTCTTCTAACATTTATTTTTCAACTACGCAATTTTCCTTCTTATCCACGCACTCACTTCTCCATCGCAAGATCTTTGAAAAGTCTCGTCATCCAATTGGCAATAAAAATATATCTGCTTATGCGGCAAAAAATTTTCTAACTTTTGACTGCTATTTCTCCCCACCGCAGTTATCTCCTTGTCCTTATCTCTCGAAATAAATGAATGAATGCTGATGAGCTTTTCTTAACTCGACATTCGAGTAGGCATTCACCGGGAAAATTGTTTGTTCATCCCCATTAACTTGAACTCACTATTTTGCCACGTTCTTCATGAATGAACTTTTTAACTGCACAAATTTTTTTCTCTCTCCAAAAATAACCCACAATTAGATCCCTATCCCAAACCAATCCTACTAAAACTTGTAGAGTCGTAGGTCCATGCGGTAATCTCCAGTTTAAAATACTTCTCCACTCTCTCCGCTCACTCTTCAGATAACTAACTATTTTTTAAACTATTAATAACGCTTCTCCCTCTTAACACAGAAACACAGATATATAACCTATATGAGAATATATAGTGCACTTAAAATAACCATTATCAATTATCATATATTCTCTGTGCCTGTGTATGTCTTCACTCCGTCTCTCTGTGTCTGAATAATAATATGCGTGTGTGTTTGCCCAACTTTCCTACTTTCTGGCTGGATAAAAAAGTTATATTGAAAGAAGGGAGAGAAACGCTGGAGAAGATATATGATATTTATTGTGTGTTTTTCTTCTCGTCTTGTTCGTTCCCCATGCAACAACGATGATGCATGTAGGTAAGTAGGTAGCCACTCGTTCTCTTTCTGTTATATAAAATTTTAAGCATGTATCCAGGCAGTAGTTTTGGTCGGGACAAAAAAATAAATAATTCCGCAGTAGTGAATACGCGAGGATTTCACTCTATAGACTATAAAACCTGCTGCTCCTGCATGGTTTGTTGGTTTGGTTATGGTATAACGTGCTATCTATATAAAAAATGATGGGTATAGAGAGAGAAGAGAGACGAAGCAAGGAAGAAAATAATCAAATGATATTATATAGGCTCGTCTTTCATAGTGAAATAATAATAATATAAAAGAAGAAAAAACTGGTATTCCAATACTCCAGCGTATAAAGGTTATATTCTAAAAGCTGGGTAAAATACATACATAATAATTGTGTGGTGTGTTGTGTGTGTAAAAAGCATGGCATCATAGTCATCATCATTATCATCACGAAAAGTAAGAAAGAAAAAAAATATCGAGACGAGCGTAGTAGTAGAAACGCTTATCATTATCATGTTCCATATACAAAATCCAAAGTAAACCAGGCAGACACTCTCAACACAAAAGTTCTGCTGCTCCTTCACCAGGAAAAATAAGTAAAATAGTAAGGCAGTGGAGTAGTAGTGTTTTATCAACAAATATATATATACATGGAGAGGACACATGTGTGTGTAGTGCGGGTTGGCGTTTTATATAGGGAAACATGATGGCATGTGTAAACCAGTGCCAAGTTCAAGAGCAAAAAAATAGAGAATGGAATAATAAAACCTGTAAGTTTGTATGTAGATATGTATGGAATGGATAATGGGTAATATTATGGTTTGGGAAAGAGGAAAAAAATTGTGAAGCATAGGCTATGTTGGTGTTTGGTATGGGGAAGAAAGGAATAATAAAAAAAGAGTGGAGTGCAGAGGAATGGGCACACACACACAGGGAAGAAGATGAAGAAAAGCATGCATGGCTGGATGATAATAATAGTGGGATTGGATGGGAACATTCATTCGAGAGTGGGGGAGGAACCGTTGATTCTTGGAGGCTTACAAAATTTACAAGTGTAAATGGGGGAAGGTGATTTGAGACATGATTTGTGAGCGATTCCTTAATGTTGGTTTGCACGAGTGCATTTTGTACTCTGAAAAAAATGGGATAATCTTGGGGAACGTTCATATATGATTGGGAAAGAATTCTTGGTTGTTATACATATGGATATTATGCAAAATTATGTAAGGAATTGTTTATAGGAAGAGTTTATAATAGTGTCTGGAGATCGGGAAATATGAAGTATTCGAACTCAGTCTGGGATATTACATGCCGACTATATAGAGTATGGAAGAATGAACAATGCAAAAGGCATAGATAAAATTGAAGCTACTTAAGTTGATGTACGTACGGCGTAGTAAAGTTGACATTGTGAATGTGAAGTGAAGGAGGAATAAATATTAGTCTTGTTTTTTATTAAGTTAAAATGTACATATATGTGTGCTATGCACATTTACGCTATTTCGGTTATGACGTTTATGTAAAATGGCTAGCAAAAGGAATGGATGTAAGGTGGATTGGAACTGAATTGGAAGGAGTAATATGATGACGAATTATGGCATGGTTGATTTGAATATAAGGTGGAAACTCAATACAGAATATGTATGTGTGTATGTTCTTATAGGTGATAGGTTTGCCTGCATAGGCTGCATAGGTAGAATACAGGTCGGGGTTTCCCTATATTTATTATGGATGATGCGATGAAATATAGGAAAAGAAAAGTGTAAAAATGTAGGCTGATGGGACAAAGCAAACAAACGAAGTACAAGAGTCTTGGTGGAAGTGGCACACAATAGGTAAACTAAATTGTGTAAATGAAAGGGAATATATGTAACGATGTGTAAGCAGAGATAATAAACCAAACTGTTCAAAAGTTCCATCCTACTCTTTCCTCTAATCAATCTCCCTATCTTTATAGATTTCTTTAGTAATCTAATGTGACAATTAGAAAAAAAATCAATACAGTAAGAAATTTTGCAACAGTTTTTAATGACATACATGAAACATTTTAAATTTAGCTACAGGAATCAATAAAACATTTTAAAGAAGCGTTTTTATATTAAGTACAGTAAAGTGAAGAAGAGAACCGCTAACGATAATAAATCCCATTTATGCATCAAAATTTTGCATCAAAATTATGAGTCTCTGTGTTGGTCATACATAACTTATTACATATTCACATATTTTTGCTTCCTTGCATAAAATAGATATGCACGCGTGTGTGTACCTAAATGCATAGTATTGGCGATATCTTTGTGTTTACTACGCTTACAGAGTGTTACCTTTCTTTCCACTGCATTGCATCAAAGTGTGTTAAGTTACAATAACCACTTATTATACTAATAGTTAGCATAGTTGCTGCCCTAAAACCATTGCAAACACAAGCAAAATTACGTTCAGCTTGTGTCTTCTGTTCCAGTTTCAAACGATTATGTTCTTCTGTGTATACTCATATCAATCATCTTCTCTGCTTACTGGACACGAAAGAACCTACAAACCTGGATTTGTCAGTCGTCATGTCATGTTGCTCTTCTGCTCAAGTGTGCAAAATGCTAGAATGTTGCTAAATGTTGCATAAAATATTAATTTTCAAGCGTCATAGTCATATTATATATGTTTGTATCTGTTTTCTACATTTCACTTCCTGGTACCAGCACAGGAGGAGGTAAAGGTTTTATGAAGTTATTGACAAACGGAATAATATTCCAATGATGTATCAAATTTAGTTTCGATGGAATTTTTATTGCTATACAACGAGAATATTAATTTTCTTTCACTAATGTATTTACAACTATGTGTTGACTTTTATGCTGCATTAAAATTAGTATACTTAGCATTTCATAAAGAATTGTAGATATTTAGAACGAGAGCAACTGTTCATCAAACTCCACATTTCCGAAGAAAACATGCTTACCTATATATGATATCATGTAAACTTGTATGTTGCTGAGAATACATACTATGAAACTCTTGATAGTAATGAGAGATGAAATGATGATACAGCAAAAGCGATAGGAACAGCTCTTATCTGTGGTATCAGTTGTCTTCATCCGCTTTTCGCATTACCCCGAAAATATCTTACTCCTTGGCAGTTTCGATTTCAAACCTTTGCCAAAAAAACTAAACAGTTGCCAATGCAGTCCCAGTCTACGTTATATCACGTATTACTAAACACATGTTGCATGCTACTGTTTAGTGATACTTGTAAGCGAGATGAATAAAAAGTTAAATTGTGATAAAAATATTTACAATAAATAACCAAGATCATTGTGATAGATCTCGGCTACAAATGTTCGCATTCCAATCAATAATTAGCCTTATAATACGTGTAGGAAGGAAGTTTTCCAGGTTACCTACTCTTGTTGGTCTGATTATCATTTCCTTTCTCGTATTGTTCTTGATAATTGCATTGATTTTACCCGAGTCTACAAGGGGGTTAGGCCGTGGAGGTTACTATGATCGGCTCAGTAAGCTAATAAATGCTACCTGTGTTTCCCAAGGCTTGAATTTTGTTTCCGCATTTTTGCATTTGCATGATCATTGCTGTATCTGTTCTTGCATTATATTTTCTCATCTTAGGCGAAATTCCCACTTGGACTGCAAACCAATCGAAACTTTTGGCAAATTATTTGGATTTATCAGATTCCAGTACATTTCTTCTGCAACCAAGTCAACGTGTACGGATGAGCAAAGATGCATTTGGCATAATTACTGAGAATCTCTGGTCCCCATTGTGTGGACCATCCGTCCAAATCTTAATCATGGTCACATCAGCGCCTCAGAATGTAGAGCAAAGAAAAGCAATAAGAGAGACTTGGGGCTCACGAAACTATCTTTGGGAGAAAGGGGTGAGGCTTGCGTTCATTTTAGGCCAGAGTGAAAACGAAACGATTCAGGTGATTTTTAGTTTTAAAAAATATTTAATTATTTCATTCAATATTTCAAATTGACAACCACACCTTGCTTACAATGCTCACAAACAAAGATGCATGCCAAATTTTATTCTAACATTACTAGAACGTGTGAAGAAACCATTAAACTTTATAGTGTCTCACCTTACCCCATGTGCCAATATTGTGCTTAGTCTTTTTGATTTATAATCACGATGGCCCTATTTTCACAATAAGCAAAATGATGCATGCCTCTTGTAATGCATATACATATTTTTGTTTTCTCATGTTTGTAAGATGCAATAGAAAATTTCATTTTTGTTACAGGCATCTCTCGAGAATGAAGCCGAACAGTATGACGATATTATACAAGAGAACTTTTTAGATACCTATCACAACTTAACTTTGAAATCCATTGCAATGCTGAAATGGGTAAACCTAACATGCTCCATCAATAGTAATAGCACAATCTTCTCTCCATCGCCTTCATGGATCCTAAAAACTGATGACGACATGTTCATAAATATTGACCGATTGCTCCAAGTATCTAACGAGAAACCATATTCCAAAATGATTGGTTGCTTGATAAGTGGTGCTCTACCTGTAAAGAATATCACATCAAAATTTTACATGCCAAAGTATCTATATCCTAGCTTTGTATATCCACCCTATCTTTCGGGAACTGCTTACTTGTTGCGGGGCGACATTATCCCAAGTTTGCTGAAAAAGTCGGAAACTACGCCTTTGATTCACTTGGAGGATATCTACATTACAGGGATCCTTCCAAGGCGCAATCATTTCTTCCCTAGTGGATCCCCATTCTTCACTTATAATCATTTAAATCCCAAGAATCCTTGTGAATTTAAAATGATGGTAAGGATCCTTTGTTGTAAATCTTTAAGATATTTTATAGTGGGCTAGGATTCAAACCTGTTTCTGTGTTGTATTTCAGGTGGCGTCTCATCAAATGACACCGAGTGATCTTAAAACAATCTGGTCTTTTATTACAAATAAAAGCTTAACACAATGTCCTTCAACAAAAATAATTCATATAAATGAAATTAGACCATCAAAGGTTTAAAACCCTGGTTTTTATTACAAAACCGCTCCGTGACAAGTATACCTAAAAGAAAAATACATGACCCTTGCTTACTGTAGCATTCTAAATACTTCTCTACTGTTTTATTTTGGAAGAATATTTGTTGAAAATAAGTTCTTTCGTATAAATGAATACTTAATGCGATTCGTTTTTACATTAGCATTTTTTAAATAAAAACCTAATAATTATTGTACACTCCATTATATGCACACTATTTTAACGTCATTCATAGTTTATACATCAATTAATGGGAACATTAAAATGAAAGGTGTAGTAACAATACTCCGTGATTTCTGTGTGAATCAAAATTAGTTAAATTGTGTTAGGAGTGAGGAAGTTCGTGACTTTCACAAAATGAAGAAATTTATAAATGTGCATGGGAGTAAAACCATGAAAATCGAGGAAGATAAATATAGTTTCAATTGAGACATTCGCTAACGTTTAAAAAAGCCATTTGAAATTCTTTGTATTTGGAGATCAATTTATTTTGGACGCTTCAGTTGAATACGAGTTGTATTAAATACAATCGAAAAAAAGGTTTTAATCAAAGAGTTTCATTACAAGAATAATTGTTTGACATAAAATATACAAAAAGAGACACAACTTAAGACATGGTGAGCTTCATTTTGGCTTATAAAATCTTTGAAAAACAATTTTCCATTAGTAATAAAACATGATAAATATAATTTGAATAAAAACAATCGTTATTTCTTGCTGAGACAACTCGGTATCGAATTCATAATAAACAGATGAAAATATTTTCATCTTAATTCAGGTGAGTAAAAGTATAATGGAAATACGATGTTCATAAGACAAGACCTTTCCAGATAAGTATTCAGTGGCAAAGTTTGGATACGATTAAAACATTAAATAGCGTATTTTGCTGAAATGTGTTCTTTTATGTAAATCTGGACACGCTTGCATTGCGCATTGCAAAATATTCGTAGAATGAAAAACAAAATATTGAATATTTTTCCAGAAAAAATCCATGAAATAATTTCCAGAAAAGTTACATTTTTTATGAATTTTTAATGTCAAAATATTATCTCGACTCGACACCACATCCCTTCGCTCACCATATATTTTTATTCTTGTAAACATGAATATATTTTTTTAACGCGAGAACGAAAAGGAAGGAATAAATATGAAACTGACAAGCACATAATGTATGTGTCATGCAAATACCAAAAGTCATGCAATCACAGTAGCTTAATGCATTGTTGTTGTCGTTTACATTGGTTTTCAGGACAAACTAAATTGTTTGATAGCGATTCGTATTTTTGCATACTGCTTTAATAGGGTGTTTCGTCAAGTATAATTAATTATCACTAAAGATTTTTATAAGACTGAATGTCCGACATTGATGCAATATCGTATAACACCATTACTAACACCATTGGTTTAAAAGAATTTGCAGTATATAATCCAATCGAAATGGTCAGTTCAGTACAATACTTAATTGCATTATAATATGCCAGCTCAATTTCTGCCCACTGCAATATAAACCGGTCTCCAATCTAAATGTTTATGAATTCAATATTTTTGCTTCTAATTTCAACGGCGTTTAAATTGGCAAGTTTAAATAAATCAGTTCGAGTCATTTTTCAGTCTACTACAATAAGCAGTTGGACAAAAAATCTCGGATTTTTTTAACCAAATAAAAAATCATCATTATTAGTTGTAAGTTCATCAAGTAGTAATGTAGTAGTCCTAATGTAGTAAATGTTCAAACACAAGAAATGTTTGAATGCTAGTTAGTGACTTCCTTCATCCATGTTACACGTGCAATTTTCTGTAGCACAGTAAGTTTACAATACTATTTATTTTAGTATCCATGCGACTATTTTTACTTCTAATGTAACCCAAACGAAACCGGACACGTTTATTTTCAATCTAATTCCAGCGTTCATAATCAATTCATTGACATAATTAATATACATATTCCTTATTTTTCGTCGCTAATTTGTTTATTCCCAGAAGGACCCTTGCTGTACTGCACCAATCAATCTTTTTCCTCAATTCTTCAAAATAATTGGCAAAATATACACTCGTATGTATCCATTTTCAAAGTATAGCCATGAACCCTGTAAACTTCTGCAATTTATCATTTTTTTCATTGCTACAATGAATTATAACAAGAAGTAACTGTCATTGCCAACAAAGTTGATAAACAATGAGAACAGTTTGAAATGAATGCAAAATTATACGACAGTGAAGCGCTCATCGAAAAAATTGCAGGGATGATTATAACATTGAGGTTCGAATGAAATGCGCATCATGTATGTATGGTGTATTGTAATTTTTGCACGTAAACAATTTGCATTTACCTTCCTTCTACCTGTTTATCGTCATCATCATCATCTACGCGAATTTTTCGCATACATTACTTATTACCAGAGATGGAGATCTTAGGATTTTGCATCTTTTTTGTGGATGCTCATATTGCAAAAACGTTTGACATGTAAACGAATCATGAAAGATGACGTCGTTTGACGCTTTAAAATTTGTCCTAAAATGTCCTAT
>JAQIXW010000894.1:0-23479 GCA_034700685.1 Willowsia buskii
TTATGTATGGTCATGGTAGATTGTTGTCGAAATACTTGATATTCAGAAATCGGTTAATAGAAGGGAGTAAGAACGAGAACAAATTTAAAGAGACCTGACACAAAATAAATTCTACGATTGACAGTGATTTGGGAATCAAAACTGGAACTGCTGAGAAGAAATACGTGTCTGCACTGTGAAGTCTTTCGATGTGCCACTAATTAATGTGAAGTATAAAAAGAAAAAATGGAAGCTTCTAACGATGGAAAACTGGTGCGTAAATACCATCCTTCCGAGCCTATTCGAATATCTCGTGCTGAAGGGACCAAAGTAAGGGATCAGGATATCAAAATTCAAGCGTTACATTTTATTCATTTAGTATTCGTTATTATACAAATCTGTTCTACATCAAACTAATCAGTTCAAACTCTCATTTAAAAATTTTTTCTAGTATCATGTTCAAAGGATTGGGAAGGATGATAACCGCACCATTAAGTGCCCTTCTATATATGTCAGTAGGCGTCACTGTCAAATTTTTCGGAAGGATAAAGCTTATTGGATGCGAGATTTAGGGGTAAGATTTATTATTTGGAAATTATTATGATAGATGATAAAAAAAACGTAACCAATTTAATTACAATATTCGAGATATAAATAAAAAACTGTAACGTTAATTTTTTCCTTGGTTTAGAGCTCGAACGGTACATTTTTGAACGGTGTAAGAATAAAACCCCAACAGGACAGGGAGCTGAGATTTGGGGACATCATTGGGATGGGCATTAGTCATGAACCCACCGAAGAGTCCATCGATGTCTCAGATAAACAGTGTTTTGTGTTTACCTTCGAGAATGGGCAGGTAGTAATAGTAATCACAATTTAACCTTTTGTAATTTTATCATATATTGCATACATTGTTTCAAGGTTTACATTATCATATGCTGAGTTACCTGTAGAAAGATTGCAATTTCAAATATGGGTTTGTTTTTATTGATGATTAGGATGATAAGGATATGGAAGTTGTTGACCTGGAGGAGGAGGAGAATGAAGGCGATCCTGTGCCTGTCGTTCTAAGACAAAATGCAAATGCAAATAATGCTAACCATGCGCCCATCAACGATCATGCTGAAGATTCTGATGAGGAAATAAAAGTTATTGAGGTATTCGCTAATCAGTCATCGGTGTCTTCGAACAATCTTTCACCTATCCCTAGTCCTAGGAAAGCGATGCCTCCTCCACCCCCACCGCCTATCATATCTAAATCTTTCGCATCCAAGATGTCTCAACTAGATGCTGGAATTCCCAAACGACCGTCATCCGCTTCAGAGAAAGGTGATTCGGAATCCTCTGGGGAATCAACAACGTCTACTTATAAAGGCGACAAAAGATTTAAAACCGTTCAAAAGCCAGTCAAACCAGTAGAGGAAGTTGATTCCAGTAGTAAACCAAACGAAGTAAACAACAAACGACCTTTATCTTCTGACAACCGTGAACCTCCTCCTGTAAAGCGTTCCAAGCAGGACAGAAAAAGGTCTAGCAGCAGTGATGATTCCAGCGATGGACTAGGTGACATAGATGTAGTGACCGTTGAGGAGCGAAGCAAGTCGAATGCGTATTCTGGGATTTCTTCTGATAATAACTCTTCAGACGAGGAGAAAAGTGATAAAATGGTTATTGATGAACCCGAGGCTTCTTGGACAAATATATCAACTAAGAAACAAAATAAACCTGAGCATAAAAAGATAGTTTCGCCAGTTCCACCAGCATCTCATAAATCTGCTGGAAGTAATCATCTTAGAGAAGAAAAAAGTGATGAAAGTGAAGACGATGAAGATAATGGCAGAAGTAAGTATGATGGGTTAAGCAGTGTTGACGCCATACGTGATGCAAAAGGCAGAATTTGGGAAGTAAAGTTGAAAAAAATTATTTTGTACACTAACGGACAATACACTCTTACGAAAAAAATTTTCAACACGTTAGACCCCGATTCTAGGCGTAGAATGCAAGCACAGTTTCGTGCTTCTATACAGCGCAATCGTCCCCAGCAAACGAATGTCACTCCAGCTGTAGGTTAGTAAATGATCCATGATGTTCTATTTGATGAGTTTTTTGGGGTGTTGGGATTGGTTTGTTTTACTTACCTTTTTTGCTGATTTTTAGTTAGAATGTTTAAACTGTTATGTTGTATTGCAGTTTTTAAACGTTGAAATGCTTACACAAAGGCAGTGCGATATATATAGCTTGAATATATAGTCAGTGCGATATATGCATAGCTAGCTTGCGATTTTGAAAACCTGAAACCCAAGCCAAGACTCCGTGACAATGTCTAGGCGTCTCAGATTTATTCCCAATTTCTATTGTGCAATAGTTTTGATTATAAGCCCTGTTTCTTTTCTCATGTCCTTAGGAACTTACAATGACGACATGAGAATGGACCAATCGCCTTCATCAAACTCTCAAAACTCTGCCTCTCCAAGCACTGACGACGACGACGACAGCGACAATGAATTTGTCGCTCCATCAGGAAGTAAGTTTAAAAATGGCTTTAGACGTGATTCCTCATTAACTGATCCCCAAGCTCACGTAGGAAATGTTAACAAGGATGATGTCGACAAACCTACAACGAAAGTTAATTCGGAAGCCCATAGCGTAAAAACACCGGAAACACCACCACCTACAAAAAGTAAAGTACCATCGAGAGGTATACAACTTTTAGCAGATGCTCCTCTGCCTAGGTTTGCTGCTAAAGCACAATCGAAATATGCTGCTTTTAAAGCACCGGCGCCCCAATCAGCGTCAAAATATCAGAAGTTACAAAGTCATAATAGTGTGTCACCAGGAACCTCACCTCCAGACCCGTTCCAATTTATGAGTAAAGAAGAACAAAAGCAAGTGCGGATTCAAAAACTGAAGGAAATGGAATTAAAGAAGCAACAAGAGAAGGAAGTACTTCCTGAAACTCTAAAAAGGACACCACAGCCAGCAAAAATTAAACTTACAATGCGGAATCGTAATCAGGGATTAATGGATAGCATTATGGATTCGAAAAGCAAGAGCCCAAGCGAAAATGAGCCAGTGACAGATGTTGCTCCTGAAAATAATAATGAACCTCTGAATAAGCCTGAGACACACCCCATGTTTAACCCCATGGATCCAAGATTGACCAACAAATCTCGCGTAATACCGCATGATCCAAGACTGAAGAAGTGTATTGCGGAGAACTCTACTTTGTCTTCCATAAAACCAAGTAGCGTAATTACGATTCCGTCAACGTCTAACAATCAAAAATCATCTGCTGTGCCTTCCCGCAAAGTTGGTGCACCTAGCTATCTAAAGCCTGGTGCAAGTGTCATTCTCTCACCACCTCATGGCATTGGTGTTGTCCCATACAGAGAAAAAACTAAATCCTATGACAATTCTAAGCAGCACATATTCCCACCAGCGGTGTCGGAAGATGATATTTACAAAAGAATCCTTGCGTGGAGACCGGCTTGGCTTGAGGTAAGTGTTTTCATTGTGGCTTAATCAGTTGACATTATTAATAAGTTGTAAAAATCCAAGATACAATCTGTTTTTCCATTTTTTGATAAACTCAGGAACAGAAAAATATGAAGGACGAACCTCCAATACTCAAGGAGAGTGAAACATTAACCACCACTTTGAGCCGTTATGACAATTATGAAGCTTATTTTAAGATATACTACCCACTTCTGCTTTCTGAAATATGGGCATGTATCAGTACTGACGTAAATGCAAATAAGACCAAGGCCAATGACGAAAATCACCGTGCACCTAACAGTAAAAGGTGCGATGATTATTTTATATTTATTACTGTTCCTCGCATTGTAGTCACGCATTATTAGTATAACTAGCAATTATTGTAAAGTTTCAGGAGTGAGTATCAAATCAAAGTTGAAGAAGTCAAACGAACACCTCAATGTCCCATACTACTTAAACAAAGTAAACCAAATGGTAGTCCATCTTCACCCGACGCTGACAACTGGGTGAACATTAAATACCACAGTAAGACGAGACGACATTGTATTTTCGAAATCATCTTTCCAGTTATATATCACATAGTATTTATTAGATGATTTTAAAACATTTTTATATATGTATTATTTTTCAGCTTGGGTTAGAAGAAAGGGCGAAGTAGATTACAGAAAGGATTTGATCATACTCACTTTGAAAGGAATCGACAAAAAAACTGGAGCTAAGGCTGTGAAAAAAATATTTGGATTTCCTCTGCCCAACACAGAAATATATGAAAGTGTTAATAAAACCCAAGATTGTGATGGTAGACTGCGGGAAAAAGACTGTAAGTCCTGAGAAAAGCCAATGCAACGAAATGTTATGCAATGACCAAACGTGGCAGAGAGTAGAATATGGATAATCTTCTCTGAAACCTGTTACGTAAATAGCTTATGATCGAATATTAATGATGTGGGTGGTGATTAATTACAGGTGATGGATACCGCTTTACTGAAAGGATAGCTTGCAAATTTGGCGGCAATTTTGAAGTTGATGGAGCTGAACTTGGTGTCCTATCCAGAATAAGCAACATAACACCAAAACTCCGAGAATTTAAAGCCCTCAATACGTTGGGTGCTTCTCGGTTGTTTCGTAGAATAATTTCACCACTTGAAGATCCGAAAAGATCCTGGCAATCGTGGGTTAATCAGAATCCAGTGGCCACTAACCATGAAATGATATCATCTTGTCAACAGGTAATCTTAAGGTTGTTTTAAGCTTATTTGGATGCCAAAATATCAAAAACTGAATATCAGAAAACATGTTTTTGATTATGAGATTGACACTGCGATGACATGGTCGTATTAGCTTTCCAATTTGGGAAAAGCATGAATAAAATGAAAACTGCTAAGAAGTTTCAGACTTGCACACAAGGGCTCGTCCTCATATTACGTTATCGAAATGCAAGTGAGGAAGACAAGCAAACACACAGATGTATTGATATTCCATGAATTCCTCGCTATCAAAACCCCGATGTCGTCAATTTTATCTGTAGATCTTTAGCTTCGTGGTCAACTGCTCATAGGGTCACGAAACCGTCTTCATTGAAATCTCCGACATCAAAAACCCTTATATCATGAGTTTCAGCTGGCTAACACACGTCTGTATATATTTGACCCTTTATCTGAGGGGTCAACTGAGGTCAAAGGGTCACGAGACCATCTTCATTGAAATCCCCGACATCGAAAACCCCAATGTCATAAGTTTCAGCTGGCTAGCATACGTCTATACATATTTGAGCACGCACGCAGGCACGCACGCTCACGATGATTACCATATGCCCTTGCGTGCAAATAATGAAATATGGATTAATGTTGATTATAATACAGATTGTAATTTTCGTTGGTCTATATGAATGAAACCTTTTATTTCATTTTTTTCTAGTTAAATTTGGAACAAAATGCCATTGTACGTTGTGTTACTACTAGGATATCCTCAGATGAACCGGAGTTAATGCTAATGCATGGCCCACCAGGTGAACATTTTTATTTTATTTTTTCCTAACGATCTCACATAATATGAAGTTTGTCTAACTCTACGAATTTCTGCTGATTGTTAAAATGCATCAGGAACTGGCAAAACTACCACAATAGTAGCTCTTGTTCTTCAGCTTCTGGTGACATATCGAAAGAAAATTCCCTCTCGAAATCACAGAATTTTAATTTGCACTCCGTCAAACGCAGCGATAGATGAAATAATGAGACGGCTTTCAAAGGCCATCGATAAACTACCAATAGCGCCAAACAGTGGTAAGCCGAAGATCCTTTTTCTTTAAAAGTTCTTCGTATTTACAAAGTGTGAAATTATTACCTTTACGTATTTGCTATAACAGGCAAAAAAATAAATATGGTTCGAGTGGGAGAAGGTTATTCTCCGGAACTCAAGAAGTATGCACTGGATTCGAAAGTGGAAGAAATCGAAGAAGAGCAATCAACTGCAAAAAGCATTAAAGCGGAGGTACTGACAAATTGGCTACATCAACCTAACTGCAACTATAAAATCAAAGATAATTAATTTTTTGTTTCTCTTTTGTATAGATTGAAGAAGTGGAAAACGAAATTAATGAACTTAATCTGCAGATCAATGATATAAAGAAACAGACAAAATCTAACCCAATAGCCTTAGAGTCAAAACTCTCTAAACTGAAAGAGATTGAAAAGCGTAAAACTGGTCTCACGAAGGATTATCAGGCAGTTGTGAATAAGGTAAATAAGGAGAATGTTGTAGTTATTGGTGTACGCGCCTCATTGTTATTAGTATTTCATGCTCAGCTTAATCACGTTTGATTTTTTGTGTAGGGCAAATCCACTAAAGACGAATCCAATGTAAGACGATCACATGTTATAACAAACGCCCAGATTGTTTGTTCCACACTAAGCGCCAGTAGTACATCAATTATGAGAGCATTTGTAAACAGATTGCCGTATGTATTTTGTTTTTTGATTGACTTCAATTGCAGAAAATGTATATATATAATGCTCAGACGACTCAGTAATAAGTTTTTATGTTTTAGATCCACTGAAAAGCCTTTTCACTGTTGCATTGTGGATGAAGCCTCTCAAACCACAGAACCAGAAACGCTCCTTCCCTTGGTTTTAAAAATTGATAAGCTTCTTTTAGTTGGAGACCCTTATCAGTTAGGAGCAACTGTGTTATCCAACGTAAGAATTGCATTTTTATGTGGTTTGGTGGAACTCCAGTTTGTTTCGAATGGAACATTGAATAGAATTGTCTTAAATTTTTAAATTTAGAAAGCAGACGAGAAGAAGTATGGACAGTCATTGTTTTCCAGACACTATCAGTTTTATAACAGAAACAAGTCACCTAGTCCTGTAATGCCTTTGATCCGGCAATATAGAATGCATCCAGAAATTGTAAAGTTTCCGAACATTTTCTTTTACGACTCTCAACTCCAAACTATGTACAGTCAGAGTAGGAAAAACTACCCACTCCGACCGTATTACTTTTTTAATTTGTCATCAAGCCGTGAACATTCTGCGAAAGAAGGGTAAATACTACTGCAATTATTACTGCATGAAATCATATCGAAAAATGTTTATGTTTGATGGACATGAATTGGCTTTATTTGTACAGGCAAATTGAAAACGTCGACGAAGTTGTAATGGTCAAGGCACTTGTCGAAACTATCGATGAAATGCTTCTTCCATTAAACACAAAATGGACCGTCGGAATTATAACTCCGTATTCAGCTCAAAAGCATTGCATTCGGCAGGAATTTCGAGAGTAAGTTATTTTATATATTTAAATACAGGACACAAATATTACGTATGTTTCATCTAAATTTTTTATACTAAGACAGTTGTTGTTAAAAATCTATCTTATTTATTATAGGAGAAGATTTAGAAGTTTCTCAGGTTTGGACATAGATACGGTTGATGGTTTTCAAGGTCAAGAAAGGGACATAATAATCTTTTCCTGTGTTCGAACTGACGCAACTGGATTTCTTAAATCCCGAAATAGACTAAATGTAGCGCTTACACGAGCGAAGCACTCCCTTTACATCATCGGTGACAGTAGATGCTTGAGTTCGGTAAAGACTACATAAATAGCGAATTACAATTAATGATTAAACTAAAATAATTTTAGATGCAAAACAGAAATAAATGAGATGATATGTTATATAGGAGGACATGTGGCTTAGCCTCATCAAAGATGCAGCTCAATGTGACAACAAATTTAACGTCAACCCAGAGTTTAAGAGTGACTTGAAAATGCTTAAGATTCAACTCTCCCATAACTTGAAAAAGAACAGGACTGTTTCGTAAATCCTTATTATTACAATGTGACTTCCGGTCAATACGCTTTCAGTTTCTCGATGAAATACTGTGATAAACCTGACACATATTCTTAGTTAGCAGATTTCAGTTTGAGTTGATTTTTAGCTCTAGACTCTAGAGTGTTTGGAAGCATATTAAATGCATTTGAAGTTTGAATGTTTTATGAATGTTTTGCATAGTATCTAAGTATATTCAATCGATAGTTAGTTAAAGAAATGTTGCAATGGTCTGATAAAGATCACACTGTTAGTCGAAGAAATTTTACACATCTTTGATATTATTAGTAGGAAGTAGGAACTAATGAAATAAACGTTTGCTAACTATTGAATGGTAATAATACTGCAATCGTATTGCGTGTTCACTTTTATCTTATTATAAACAAATCTTATCATGCAATCAAAAATAAATACAATAAAAACTACATAATATTCTGACTAAATAAACGGGTTTATACAAGCTTGATTTCTTATGTTGTTGTCTGAAGTGATTTAATCGTTTCATGCTAAAATGAATATAACGTTTATGACCAAAAATTCGAATAAAAAAATTAAAATGGTACTAATGGCAGATCATGCCACTTTAAGCAATGCGCAGTAGGGTTGATCATAGTAGTGTGAAAACAAATTTTTGCTACAGCTTTTCGTCGCGAAAGTCAGAATGAAATATCATTCAAACAATGTATGTATGTAGCAAAATCTGGTGCTCGTAGAAAAATCAGCATATTGACAACTTTTGATTTTAAGACCGTACATTCAGACTTTAAGCATCTCACTTGTAAAGCTTCACCAGGAAAATTAGTAGATAAAGGAATTTGTTTATTTCCGAGTAAGAACACCAACATGAATATCTATAAAAAAAACTCATACTAAAACAAACGATAACAGCATTGCCAAATGCTTCTGAAAGATTCAGGAAGCATATATTTCTGCGACTCAAAAACTTCTTTGAATCTTCGAGAGTACGAGTGTGAAAATGCTTACATTTGGTTTTCGCTACACATAAATATACGTAATCAAACAAAAATCTCTTCAAGCAATAAAAGCCATCAACGACCATGTTATGATGATTGAATGGCATATGACATTTTGTCCCCATGATTTGTTTTATTCATCATCTCAATTTGCATCTGCTACATGTTTCTTCACATCATTTGGTATTAAGTGGGGTACGACAGCATCGACTAACGACAAAGATATCTTGAAAACAGCGTCATTCCAACAATTCCGTCTGGATGCACTACGCTCATGATTATGCTTATTCATGAGTGAAATTAAAATTGAAATAAAAAAGGCATAACTGGTTTTTTCTTCGTTTCAAATACTCTATATTATGTACATAATATACATCAAACCTACATAGCCTACATATCTGCAATAATAATCTACATCTATTTTATATTTTGAAATGAACAAGTTTTTTCCTCTCTTTTTAGTGATTACAACTTCACAACATGATAAATGTCAAATTTTATATTCATATTACAGAGGCAGTTGGTTGAATATAATATTTTATTGGTTTTATTATGTAAATCAAATCATGTTAGTCTGTCATTTGTCAAATCAACATAAAAACCTTTTCATAAAACCTTGAAGAATAGAATACCAAGTAATAACATGCATATAATCACTTTTTAATGGTGTATGGGGAAGTAAAGAATATTTTAGTTTTCACTATGATGAATCATTGCTACCATCCAAACAGAACTCGATATAAAGAGAACAAAAGTTGTTGTGCTCATTTTATTAAGTTTTTGTCTGTTAGCAAGAAAACATAGGTATTCAGTGTCTCCAAATAAAAATTTACTAAAGTAAAGTTGAAGTTTCTCCACACGTACAAGATGTCAAGCAAGGACACCTCTTCTAAAGGAATGGGAGGGGGAGCATCATCTTTTGGAGGTGGTGGTAGTGGAGGTAAAAATTGAAAATAAAAAATCAAGCTCTGAAAAATGGTTTTTAGTTAAAAAGTTGTTGTGACAGTTGGCAGTATTTACGTTGATGGCGCTATGCATTATGTAGCTTATATGATAGTACAACTACCCTTTTTCGTTTTATTATTAGGATCATGTCCCTGGGGCAGCAGTATGGGAAGCAGCGGGAGTAAGTGCCCGAAAACTGGAAATGTTGGCACGAAAGCTCAATGTCCTGGATGCACTAAAGCTTCCGGGGGATCAAGTCAAAGTGGGGGTTCCAATTGGGGATCAGGAAAGTGACAATTGCCATTTTATTTCTGCAACGAGTGAATTGGCATTCCATTCTATTTAAAATAGAGTTTTGATGATAATTAAGACGAACATTATCACATCTGGCAGTGTTTGAAAGATAAAACTATACGATATGTAATTTAGTATTTAATGCCTAAAAAGTTAATTTTTTTCTTTTTAATTGTCTTTGGATAGATCTTTTTGCGAATAAAATTTAATATACATAAGTACAAAAGTTAGAAAACGTCATCATGTTTTTCATGCATAATATTACGTGTGTTGTCTCTGCATGTGCATAAATAAAAATGCCAATCTTGCTTCGTATTTTTTCCAATTACAATTCCAGATTTATTGATTTTGAATGCTACATAAAAATATTTGTTCATTAAAATATCTCATTCTTTTTCCTTTATCATTCTAGTCGCTACATCATATATGACCTTTGAAAAGTTTGAAGGAGGCTATTGTTTTTAGCACTTTTGAATTTTTATTCACATTTTATTGATGATATTAATATTGAATGGTAAAATTCTGCGCTTGTATTAAGCACATGTTATGTCGATTTTTTTTTTCATTTTTTAATGCTCATGAATCTAATCCTACTAATGTATAATAACGTATTCTCTAATCAGCATCTATTGTCAAGAATGCCTATTTGTACGGATGAAAACATAGAATATATAGTACTTGAAACTATACCCATATTATATAATATTTTGATTAATATATAATATATTTGCTACGTTTCTTATAAATAGAAGTTAAGTCTGATCGAAGGTTCCAAGCCGTCGTTGAATGCATGAAACGTAATGTCATTTTTATACCATTGATAGATCAAGCATTCTGAGTTTTTTCACTTGCATTAGAAGCATTCTCTGTTGGTGGCTCAGGCTCATGAATACAGAACCAAGGAATTTTCTTCTGAAGCTCCAAACTGTTCAACACCGTAAATCCAGTCAGAATTTAAAACATATCGTCGCTTATCATCTGGTTAAAAATGTTTCATTCCCGTTTTATGAGAAGTTGGAAGAGTATTTCTTACCGGTACTTTGGATGGTTAATTGCGTAAACCCAAGGATCCAAGCATGCAACCGTTTTACATGTACAAGCAGGAATCATTGACACAAGTGGTGTAACAAGTTCCCTTTTTACATAATAGAAAAACAATGTATTCAAATCTTTCATATCCATACATAAAGCTAGCACGAACAATGAAGTAAGAAGTGTACTTTAATTTACCTGTTTCCGAATGTCGCGATCAAAGCGACAATAGCATACGGCGTCCACGACAAAATAAACAAGCTTACAATTCCGATTGCAACTTTGGCTATCCTTATCTCAGCAGACTGTTGTGCAAGGTCTTTGTTTCCGCGGAGGGATTCTACGTTCATTTTCTTTGCCTGTTTTCATGTTCATACATTAACAAGCAAACAAGTTAGGTTATTAATTGAGTGTGTATGTGATGCAAGTTAAATTTGCACGCATTCGAATCGATTTCTTATGATTAAGATGCAATGCATGAGACAAAGACAAAAGAGCTGTGCAGTTTAGGTAATATTTAACTTGACTTCATTTTCAATTCTAAATAACAACTCACCTTACATTTTGTCGTTTACCTATGCAAACCACTATTGCTTATTATTAGGTAGCAAAAACTTGCGTGACAACATATAGCAAACGCCTCCGGCATATATAGAGAAAAGTCACCCTTTAAAATTTGTGTAAATGAAGTGAAAAATGAAATGAAAGTGCCATGATCAATCATACATCGAGCAAACAAAAGTAAACCCTTACTCTGACACAAGTACATGTATTTTTTCTTCTATTATCAAACTCGTCGCGTGCTAGGTTAATTTTAAAATTTTCCTTCAGACGACGACATTATTCTTACAGACGGTTATTGTATTTTCGGAATTAAAATCCAAAATAATGTAAATCATATATGAGCATTTTCGCATTTCCTTTTGTAACATGCAATTACGACCTAGCCTAGATCCGTGGTACACTCCTTTTGGCGAGCTCTGTGACTTTTCAGCTTGGATATCAGCTTTCATTCTCTGAATGCCATTTTTACAGCCTATATAACGTCCCGTTCCACCTCCACCGACAAGTAAAACACTGCTTCCAACTGTTCTATGCTGCTGTCAGAATAGAACCGTGAAATAATGCAGGTGTTGAGTATCGGTTTCAGTTTGAGTCACGGCGACGAGCAAGCCTACTGACTACTATTGACCCTGATCTATTTTCCTGTATGGCGTGGTTCCACTTTTGGGGCAAAAGCTGACGAATTCGTATGAAATATTGAGTAGGTACGTATCTACATTAATCATCCTAATATCAACGTTGTGACAAATGACCTTGTCCGACACATTATGTAACCTTCTCTTTTGATTTCTGTCCATCTTATACAGTGATACAAAGGGTTAAAAAGATGTAATTTCCTGACTATTTAAAATCAAACAACAAACATTTGAGAAAATGGATCGTACATATATGGTTATTATGCGACTCAACCTAACAAAATCGTGGAAGAACCCAGAAGAAAATCTGATTTGGGGCATTATGAGAGCTAAACGTAAATGTAGCTAAATAACATGGCTAAACTAGTCCTTATATGTATTTGTAGCATGAATTGATAATCGTCGAAAAAACTAGACCTGTCATTCTTGAACTTCTCATTTTCAGGTATATTTATGTCAATCAATCAAAACAAAGCCGTCTTGGTCATTGGTGGCATTCTATGTATGTATATATTTCACCACACAATAGATTTCTCTGCATACATGCATATTATATTATTATATGGTACAGCCATTAATTTTCTACAATTTTGAGAAAAAAATAATACCTGGTCCCGAAGCAACTTTTCATGATCCCTTACGTGGCCGACAATCTGGGAATAGAAATAAGCCGTGAGTGACATCGGAATGCAGTATGCGTAGATGAAGATACATGCGACAAATGCTTTTGCGGCAGGTGTATCTCCCATGTAGTCGAACGTGCAACTCGTCAAATATCCTTCAGGTACAAAGCGTCCCCACACTTCTAGCGTTGGCAAAATTGTAAAAGGTAAAGCGTACACCCAGATAAATAAAATGATCATCATCACTTTCCCTTGACTTAGTTTCCCATCAAATGGCTTGGCAATCGTCCTGACGTAAAAAGACAAAAAAGATACCGGTAATTTTCTGCGATAGTAAATCTAGTTTAGAATACGAACTGACCTATTAGAGTATTTCATACAAGTACAAAAAATAACAAAGCCATCACCGGAGCATCTCTTCAAAGAGTGTTGTTTGCACCAAAACATTCAAAACTAATACTACTCCAAAGATGTATTAGGTATAAATATTGATTCTTGTTAGTTTCAACTAGAAAAAAAGGATTTCATATACAAGTCACGTATAAACGTAGTGTTAACCAGAATGACATGACTAATGGGTTTCATCTATGCATATCAGTTCCCAATCTATACAGCTATATGTCTGCATTGATTAAATATCTATTTGCACGCAATGAAGTGAGAAAAAGCAAATAAAAAGTGTGTGTGTAAACCAAGCGGGAAACAACGCTAATAAGAGAAATAATGGCTTTTATAATGCAATCATAAAGCTACCCTACCGGAACATTACTTACTTACACGACAAGCTCAAACTCATACATGGTTGATACTTTCTCCGTTTTATTAGCCTGCTGATAGGTTAGTTAGCTATAAGTTTTTACTTTGCTTGCTTGATCCACAATTGATAAGGTGCGTTATTTGTAGACGGACACAATAATAATGAATATTATTGGTCGATTTTGTGTAGAAAAGTGCAAGCGAAATATCTTTTGTTTATATAAAAAGGGAACATTTCCGTGCAAAGGAATGATACGAATGCGATAACGTTTTCATATTAAATGTCTAACTTTCCATGGTCATTTTAACGGGAGTCACAACGAAAAAAAAAACAAATTATGCTATTACACATTATGCATTCACTAGTTTATTCACTAACCGTGCAAACAGCGAAAGCAACACTGAACAGCAGGGATCTAAAAACTGTGACAAGAAATCCTACAAGGGATGGAGAACCTGATGATGAAACTTTCATGGTGAGAAGCCGTAGGGGATTATAAAATCAGTAGGAGTACGAAGGAAAAAATGCAGCACAAATAGCTATTTGATTGTGCCATGTCATGTTGTAATGGCCAGACAGGGGAAAGGGAAAATGAAGGTTTCACACAGTGTATAATAATATTCAGGTAGTTTTTCTCTTCATTTGTCACCTCACCTGTATCGATCATAGGCAATAGCTGTGTTGGAAGCAGAAGCACCGATTCCTGATATGCTGCCCATTATTCCATATATTTCACACCCAAGTCTGCCATAGAGAGGACCTGTGATTCAGGTTTATGTGAAAAGAAAACTTGTGTGAAATGCATGCATAAAAAGAGCTTTGAGGAAACATTGTGCAAAAGTAATGTCGTTTGAGACACATTAAATATTGATTAGCATACATTTAGCACTATATAATGTAACATTAGGCAATTTGATACAGACTGAACAGATACATTACATAATACCAATTTAAATCTAACTTTTTCATTTGGGACACTTTGAACTTTAGCATGTAAACTAGTGACACATAAAGATATATGTATCTATATATGAATTAGGTAGTTATTATATATAAAAGGATGTTTCTTGCTATTACCTTCATTAAAGGAATTTGATATGAAGACGGGAGTTTTCATCATCATTATGAAATCCATTATGGCCAAGTTAACTACAAGGAAGTTTCCCGGGGTCCTTAGGCTTTTGCAGCTGTGCACGGAGTGCGGAGGGACGAAAGAAAATAAAAAAATAAATAAACTTTTACAATTAGAGACAATAGAAAGTTAATGGATCAATATATCAGTATCATTGAATTCTAGTAATTGTAGTAAAAATGTTTCATTGATTATTCATGGCTTTCTTAGCTGTTCAGTAGAGAAAAGCTGGTCATAAATAACTCATGACGATTTCTGTAGGTATTCTTGTCTACAACTATATATAAAATTCAGAGTATCGGACGGAGTAAAATGTTTACACGCGTTTAAAGTGCTGTAAATGAGAGCCAAACTCATTAACATTATTTGTGTAGAGAACAGAAACCCATTCATAATGAATCAATGTGTAATACGATCTTTTTATTATCTCTCGTTGTTCTTGATTTCTCAAATCTGTCTCTCATGATTCATATTGTACGTACCTGGAAAAAACGTAAATGACTACTCCATTTCCGATTAGAGAGCCCAACATGAAGACAATGTAGAACACACCCAGCATGTGATGCATGAAAGGATTTGGTGCCTCATACTTGAGCCAATGGGGGTGGACATATTCCAAATAGTCGGACGGAGTGTTCCAGCCATTCATGCGAAATACTTGCCTGTGAAACAGAAGCAGTACACATAAATTGCAGGAAAACAGAAATTGTTTATCAAAAGTTGTTTTGCGACGACCACAAAAATGCGAACCTTAATTTCATTATTTTAAACGACAACGGACAACCTTTCACGAGCTTATTTCTGCACCATGTCAAGTGCTTGCAGCAACAATGTTTTAATGTTTAAAAAACATTGAAAATGCAATTGCATTTGTGTGTGACGTAAGAGATTCCAAAAATGTTGGTAGGAAAGCAGATGAAAAATATTTCAACGTTTATTGTCCGGTGCGAATACAAAATCAACCGATACTTTCATTGCTTTCACCTACATTGTACATGGGAAATTGACTTGCTCTACATTGATTTTTGATATTACCATTACCACTACCCCTGCTCTCTCTATAAATGTACGTAGGTATGTTGCTACCATTTACATCAATTTGTCAATGAATCATTATTTTTTATCCTAAATTCTCCTGTATTTTTAGTAACAGGACATATATCATATTACTAGTGCATTTTGCATTTCTATATACAAGTGGTTGCATAAAGTTGCCACTACAAGTACTCAAATCTTGAAGGATGGAAGCACAGTCAGTTTTTCGACCAGCAAGCAGTTTTCACCACGAATCCCCTTTTTATATAGCAAAATTTTTGCTGGGTTTCATTTCCAGAGCATAGTGTCAGAACCGCTAGTAATCCATCTGACGTAACATATGAACGCGCCCTCATGACGTGTTACCCTTGTTCCATAAATCATGGCTGGAGAAGTAACAACTTGGCAAAATATTGCTTTTGACAATAATAAACAACTAAACAACACTAACAACACGCCTTTTGGAAAGTTGTTGTATCTCATTTATCGGCCTTCCTATATACTACTACACTGCGTTACTAGCTTGAGAAAGCTTGGTTTTCTGGGTTTTCACTTCAACCTGCAGATTACCCCTTTCCGTTTTCCTCAAACTCAAGAGCAATAGGTCACTTTGTGTAGTGAGTATTTTGTAGTGCGTCTATTTGTTCTTTAGGTATTATTATTCATGCCAGAAATGTGGTTCAGTAAAAGCGAGGAAAAGTTTTTCATAGTTTTGACAACCATTTTTTTGTTAATTGGGCCATTGAGCTATTGTAATTTTACTTGTATTCAGGAAACCTTCACAGTATTTTCGCCTTTCTAGAGAAACGTGCTACTTGCTTGGGCGTCGGCCTGGACGGCCACTACACCATATGGATATTGCATGACTGTTGTCATTTAAGCAAAAAATAACAAAAGACCTCCTATACTTTTGAATCACACTATGTAGGTAGCTCTATTGGGATTGCTTGAAAACTAAAAATATAAAATCTAGATTTTTTTTAGAGAAAATACTTTTCCATTCAAAGCAACCTTCAGTATTGTGTGCTTTAGTCCATTAACTATAAAATGCTTGCCAGAGATTTAGCTCGAACAAAACACAATGATTTTAATCATAAATAAGATGGATTCATGGAAATGATTTTGCTAAAGTCCTTCTAAATGAAATATATTCTGTAGCATTAAAGTGGTCAGTAGCCTTGGACTGATATAAGTCTTACACGCAATTATGTATAAGTAAATTAATTTTTACGCTTATTGGCAAACAAAAATTTTGGCACACCTTAAAGGTTTATTTTTTCTCTTAGCTTAACTATTTACTAAGTTTTTAATTGTCATTTAATCGTTTTATTCCTACTGGGCACGTACTGAACACGTGGGGCTGTGAACATAACAGTTATTTGAATATTTTGTGACATTCTTTGACAAAGCATAAAAGATAAAGCTTACTCCATGCTTATCTGAATCTGACTAAAATAACAAATTATGTTTCACTACATAACTTTCATACTAAATGAAAAAGACCTGTCGTAAGTTTGATGTTACATGCACCAGCCAACCTTGAAATTCTTAATTTTCTGCTAAACGTTCCAATCGAATACCTTTTGATATTGTTGAGATGCAAGGATATGTGAATGAAATCAAGTTGCAGAATGCAATGTTGCATGTGAAAACCAGCGTTCAAATGGCAATATAGAGCAATGTCAGTAATGTCATGCGTGCTTAGCCAGGTTGAATAATAGAGCGAAAAAATATTTTTGTCTCTTGTAGCCAGTAATGATATGTTCTGGCATTTACATATTTTGTAAAATGTGTACCATTAAACCCTAACTTCCAAACTCCAACTTTCTTTTCCATGCATAAAACTTACGGTTATACAGTCTCTGAAATAAATAATATAAGTAGTTTAAGTAGTAGCTCGTAAAGGTGCTTATTTACCTGAACTCTGAAGTTATATTAATGCCTCTAATAATTCGTTACGACGCTAGCATGCCTGACTCTGCGACTCAATTTATCATAAGCTATAGACCTAATTTAGGGGGCTTTGAACCAGCGTACCTTCTGCTAATCATTCATTCTATGACTTACATTAAGAATCCGATACACCTTATCAACTGGTTTAGGTACATGAGTTTACTGCATTCCAAGAATGGAATGACGTACAAAAAAGGCATGCTGATTGTATAATAGTTGTTAACGTTTTTGCACACTTTTGGGTCTGAAATAAAAGCACCAACGTCATTCCCTATAGTAAGCTAAGCGCAAGGCATGCTTCTATTTCATAATCATATATCAATAAAAACATGAAAATAACAAACAAAATTTTAGTATGCATGTAAATTTCAAGCCCTGCCTTAACGCTCAGGAGTAAAATTTTTCACATAAGCAATTACAGAAGCTTTGTTATGCAATCTTAATTTTATTTTATATATTTAAAGTATATTACAGAACAATTCCTATACACAATGTACTAACTAAGTTTTTAAATGACCGACCACCATGTACAAATACTAATGCTACTGTCTCACGGCTTGATAAATGAAATGAAAGCAATGAAAGTGAAGAAAGTGTTTGGGTAAATACACAAAATTATGTACCTCATCATTTAACTCATATATGTACTCCAAAAAATATAATATAGAATATTTTTGCTGATATTGTACAAGTGATTTTTATGTTTATTTTCAACTAGCACACATTTCAATTGTGAAAGTAACAAAAACATGTACACATAAGCTGTATGTATCAGAGAACAAACTGTAAAATGTAATTTTATAGGTATACAATTTTAAAAACAAAAACTTCTTACCTGTATGGCTGAGCATATGCCTCCTGAATAAAGGTGAAATTTCCAGAAGAATCTTCCATTTTAAAATGAACCAATGAAACTCAAATATATTTCTATGTTTCTACTTTAGGGAATCAATTTAGATAATAGGAAATAGGGCGAATAATTTGTAATGCTACGGCGCACTTGGCTGCGACGACTTCAGGTTGGTTGGCACTCTTGACCCCTATAAAATTTAACTGGGCAAACACAAAAAATTTACTTCCTTTTATATACACCATCTCAGAGTTATTTTTGAATCGACATCATAGGATGGATAATCCTGCAAACCGAAATGTTTCAATGTTTCTAATATGACTTTGACCCGGTTCATCCATGCAGAAAATTAAATCAAGTTAGCGTTGAGTTTATTAAATCTCATCATTTATGAAATTTTCTGGCTTCATCCATGTCCTACAGCACACATAGCAAATTGGTAAGTAGAATAATTCATGCATGAATCAAAATTGTACAGGTGAAAAGAAAAGGATCAACCGACCAACTAGCGTAAACTCCACGTGAGCAGGAACAGAATTGACCTAACATGAGATTAACCATAATCTAGCCAATAAATTCGGGAAAATTGACAAGTTAGCTAGTTTGGAAACCAAGCCCGTTGAAGAGGTGCATAATATAAGCATAATAATCTAGTGTGTAGAATAAAATTAGCTCACATTTTTGCCTTTTCACTTGCGCAATTTTATTTTTTCAAAAAACCATTTACTGATATTACAATAACAGTTGTTGTTCGGTTCTAATTCTAGTAATCTTATTATTTATTCAAATAAGAACTATTTCCGCTCAATCGTACATGAATTTAAAAATTGTCTCTTACAAAATTATATAGTACGGATAATGTTTTGTTGAAATCCACTTATTATAATATCTTTCTGAAGAATATATACCGTCATTCACTGAAAACACATGAAGAAATAACAAATGCACACATAATAAGTTATTCTCATAATGACTATATTATTTTTAACAATATAAAATTGTTTCGAGCATTTTGTCACATCTTTAATGCACGATACGATAACATCATAAACGATAAATCTGTTTGTATGTACAGTTGCATCTATATCTACACAGTGTCTAGTATTATTATGTATACATAAATATCGAATACATTTTTAACATATTGATTTTCGTAATCACTGGAGGTCCATAATTTCTCTTGAAGAAGTGGAATAATAAGTGTAGGCGTAATTAGAAACATGATATACATATTATTAGTCAATAAATATGTATTTTAGGTTTTAGGTCACTTTTTGTGTTACGTTACCATAATTTGTAGGTATATTTTCTTTCTCGCTTGGTTATATAAAATGTATGTGTATTCTCAGAGAGATATTGTAGGTCTGTTTATTGACAGGAAATTGGTTTTTATTGAATTAGTCCGAGTGACAGTGAAACAAAGTGTACATATAATCTTGTATTATGTACTAGTGTAAAACTATAATGGAGCTTCACACATTTAAAACCGTAAAAAGCTCCTCTTGTGCAAATGGAATACTTTTGAATTTGTTGTATAGCAGTGAAGAATATACCTATGTATTATATGCTTGCGATTCTTTTTTCGACATTCAGATTTGATTTATAGTGTTTAAAAAGTTGTAAGAACTGAAGAAGCATAATATGAAAAACCTACAATGAACATGACTTATTCCCAACCAATGCATATTCGGCAAGATATAAAAGGTTTAGATAGCTCATTACTTTTTGAAATTTTACTTTTATGAATTGTGATGAAGAAAGGAAGATTTTGATCCCTGTAAGAGCAATATACACGCATAACCTACAAGTGTGAACCTTGTGATCTATAGGAAGCAGAGACATTAAAACAACTAATTGATTCAAATAATTCATATCTAGCAGGAGTTATTTAATCGCAAAAAATCTTAATTTCCAAGTACAATCTTCGCTAAATAAATAAAGGCGATGCTCTACTAATTATCCATTAATACAGTTTGCAATAAATGTTCTTTTGCAAATAGGAGAGCTGCTAACAACTCAATAAGGCACATTAATTGACTGCCATTTTACTACCTACCGCGTAAGTAGTATAATTACACGCTGCGAAAGTGTGTAAGTTAAGTTTCTCTTAGTTTAGCTAAATATTATATTGATTTATTATTAGGGAGTGTGGAACACGAGTTAGCATCAAATCTACTATCTAAACAGAATGTCTACGATCGCTTTCAGCTTGTGCTTGTATTCTTCATACCACAAAGCATATAATTCGCAAGTTGAGACATGCATTTTTTTTGCATATAATAAGAGATGTATGTGTAATTATGTGTGTAAAGCTATATTCCTCTAAATACCTAAATAGCCACGGAGTCCAGCTCGTGTCAATTAAAATACATATATTAAATCTCTAGAATCCTGCTGTGTACTAATATTTTCTTTCCATTTCTAGATATGTACTTACACAATACTTATTCGATGATAATTTGCAAATGCCTAGTGTACCTTTTTTAAACTCAATAAAAATCAAAGTACATAAACAATCATCTAAATTAAATTGATTAAAACTCTTGTTACACAACAAATATTGCTTACAAGCCCAACATAGTTATTTGAAATGAGGGTACATATTTTTTATATTTAGTTTTATGTAAACATACGCTGAATGCTTGATCAATTCAAATATTATGTTGCATTTGAGAAAAACAAAACGGGAAAATATTTTTGTGAAAATAAGTCACTCGAACCAAAATAATATTTCAAAATTCTTTTACTCAAATGATGATTGTATTAGAGGTGGGGCGAATGCGGGGACGAATCTGTCCAATTTTGAAGAACAGTTTAGTTAGCGTTAATTTGCTAGTTATCTAATAATTTCTTACCCAAAGTTTACAAAAATATTAGTTTGTGATTTTCATGAATCGAGCATATCGAAAATGTTTAATTCACTTATTCATTGACGGCCAGTGCGTTCGGCATTCGGATCAATAAGGGTGTACGCTGGGCGATACTTTTGCTGTCCATCCTTCGTTTGGATTGCGAGAGCTGGATTTGGAACGGTATTACTGCGGTTTCCAATTGAAGTGTACCTAGTGAGCAAAAACAAGGATATAATTTTAAAGGTTACCTATTCAGTGTATATACAATTATTCTTAGAAAAGCCGCAAATTCATGTCATACTCTATAATTTATGTACTAATTCTGAATTCAATTCTGTATGTACTTTATGAGTTGTTTATTGCTGAATATTATAAAACCTCCTATAAACATAAATCTTCGCATGTTCATGTACTATATACGAGCAGAATTTTCATGACTGCTCATTTTAGTATTTAAATTCATGAAACATAAGGTGATTGGGAGTTTAATTTCCAACAAGTTAAAATTTAAAAAAGTGGCATGATACAGAGCACATGGGTATTACATGAATAAGGTATAATACACAAGAATACTAATTTTATATAGGTATGTGTATTTGATATTAATACCGCCTGTACTTATTTTAAATGCTTCTATTGTAATCCGACTTAATCATAGAGGATGGTAAATTTCTTTGTAGTACTATTGTAGCCTAACAAACATAATATGATTTTTTACAGACTGAGTGCCAGTGCCGGGTATGTCAGTTTGCAACACAAAACGTTGCGTATATCATACAGCATTAAAGCATCCTTGCATCGACCCTTGTGCAAACTAGCTGGAAAACATTTATCTAGCATTAAAAAATTTATAGTGCATTTTCCAATAATAAAATAAATGTTTTTGTGCTATTTAAGTTGTTGAAACATGAAACGTCAAACGTTTATATACAATTGCAAGCCATAAAGTCGTAATCAATGATCTTTGCATTTTATGCGCTGTAGTAAAACTTCATCAGCGGCACTATGCACACAATACTTAATAATCCATACAGGAACAATCTTTCAGGATTTTGCATTATAAAGTCACACTTCCAGTTAGAAAGAAAGAAAATCAGATTTCACCCAGATTCTTCACAACCAAAACGTGAGGCCATTTATTACAATGAAACGTAAAACTCTGCGAAGCAACTTTTTAAGAGGTTCATATAATATGTACCCTGAACTTATGTTTGGTTTCCACATGAGAATGTATAAAAACTACAAAAACACTAACTTGGACTGTTTAAGAAAGTATTTGACAGGTTACAAACATCCGTAGTTTAAGTCATGGTGGTGCTAAGTGTCATTCCATGCAACTGTAGTGTGTAGGGGCTTTATGCAAAAAAAGTTACTTTTCTTCGTTTCAGCATACCATTACTCTCTTCCTATATACATATTATATTGAACACCTCCATCCTTGATAATATCCTGAACGTGTGAGTCTATATAAAAGTATTAGAGTTGATGAAAAGTCTGTACATTATGGTATATAGGAATTTATTCATAGTCAACTTGACAAACTTTTACTTATAGTAGTGTCGCTCTTCTACGTGTACATGTGAGCCCAGCAATGATTTTGGCAGACATTTATCACGCTGGGCTTGTTCGTTCACTAAAACTGCCCAAGTAAATGTCCTACAAAATGTAGAATGAATTAAGGATTAGAACACGTTTTTTGCCGGAACTTTTCCCATGTGAAAGAAAGAAAAACTTAATAAGACGAACCGGTTATATTTATAGGAGCATAAGTAGGTGTAAAGCTTTACTGCAACCTTCTGATTATTATTATTTCCTTTTCTCTAAACATTTATTGTAGGTAGGCACATTTACGTAAGGTCTATCTACATAGATTTCTGAGGTATTCGCTTTTGGTGAAATTAGAATAGAAAAATATGCGTCCCTGTGTGTTTTATGTGCACCTTTGCAATGGGCTGACAATGGGCTTACATGCATAAGCATCTCTCCGATTTGAATAATTCTTTTTTTGTTGAATAGAGAATCATCGAAAACC